>CABHPP010121394.1:0-29862 GCA_902168425.1 Peromyscus attwateri
GTGTCCCTGGACTGACCACTATTGGAGCCTGTAAGTACATTGTGTCCCAGGTGTTCACTTTCACTTAGCTCTTTGCTGAAAACCATGGCTATGACCATGAGATTATCTCTGACTGAAAAGGAAAACTGATTTCTGATTCTGCAGAAAGGAGTAAACATTTATGTTATTTATTATGCAAAAGCTCTTTGGGTGGATTCCTTAGACACTGAGAGTTTTACAAGCTGTATTTTCAGAGGATCCAACTTCAAGGAAAAGACGAGTGCAGGTTAGAAGACATAATGGCTTCAACAGATACTTTAGCTTGTGCCTGAAGAGCATTAAAGCTGGCTGGCTGTGTAAAGCCATACTAAATTGCCAGGAGACGGCCTCTCCTTTGTGTTTCTGCTTCATCAGAAGCAGAGGATTCATGGAGTAGTTTTTAACTAAAGTTAAAGGTAAATCGTCGTAGGGAAACTCAGCAAATCACCACGTCCCTATCATCTAAGAACAAACATCAAGGGGATGGTGTAATGACACTGGAGACTTGAAAAAGATGTGTAAGCATTGTGGGGTTTGTTTGTCAGCATAGTGTCAGTTTTATTGCCTTTTATGAACCCTCATTTTTGGTTCTTTCCGCACAAATGCACAGTTGTCCACATACAATCCTTAAATGGTGTTTGTTCCCTAGATGTCATTGATGTGTTCAATCTCAGAGTCTGTAATGCTGGGAAGATAATGTGCTCAAATCATATTTCTATAAACATGTGCAATGTGGAAATTAAGGGTTTATAATCCCAAGTAAGGTACTCTGAATTCTTCAGGAATAATCAAAGTCAGGGAACAAAAAAAAAAATCTCTTTAAGATGCTGTGTTCCTATATGGTATGATGATGTTTCTAACTGGAAATACATTCAAAGTGTTGGTTTATAAGAATGTAATATAATTAATCTATTTAATCAAAATAGATGGAGCAACTCTGTGTATTAGGCATCAGACTAAGTGCTGAGAATTCATCATAAAATAAGTGAAGTCTCTTGTTTTATGAAGCACAGTCAAACTGGAAGAGAAAGAGGATAAGCTAATGAAAAGAAAATGCATTGTCTCAATTATAAGTGCTGTGAGAGAGATATAGTCTACAGATTCATGCCAAGTTGCTTAGGACAGAAGGCAGAAAGGCAAGCCCTAGTCTTATCCCTTGCAAACTTACCTGCATTTTAATGGACTCTCCAGGTGATTCCTACACACACTGGAGTATGAGAAACATAATTTCAGAGAAAATGAAAAGGGGAGAAAATGGGTAAATGGGTAGGGATGAGGGCATTTTTGTCAGAAGTGTAGCTAGGCAAGCTCGTCTGGCCTGAAAACATCAGAAAGGTGATGGCAGACAGTGAACAGTGTCTGTGTATAGACAGAAATTATGATGGGCAGAACAAAAAGTCATAGCTGCCACACTGAGGAAGGTACTAGAGTGGGAGGGTGGTAATCCCAAAGGATATTGAGCCTGCAGCAGAGGCTACATAAATAGCGAGAAGAGCGCTGAAGGAAGTCAATATTGTCAGGCCCCTGTTCAGCTTACTCCCTGTCGATGAGGACTTCATCACCAGCTATGGCTCCTTGCTTCCCTCCACCATTCCTGCTATATTGTGACCAGTGGGGAGTCTGACCTTGGCCTCAGCTCTGAGCTGCTGGGGAGAGTTGGCAGCACTACGGCCAAAGTTGGGGAAGTGAGAGAGGACTTTTCTCCAAACGGGGACTTTTATCTCCTTCAGCAAACTGACAAAAATCTGGGCTTAAAGTCAGCATACTGAACACACAAATGTTGAGCGAAAAGTATCAACAGGGAATCAGAATGTGCTTTTATTCCAATACACTTTTTCTCGTGCTGTAGTTTAAGCATCAGAATTAAGAATTGTTTATATTCTTGGTTTTGTGACACATAGTAATTTAAGTTAAACTATATGATTTAAAAAAATCTAATTTCTAACATGATTTGATTATGTGGTTATTATTCCCTAGACTATTTCATAATGCAACAGGGATTGTAATTTACCATGATGGTTTCCTAAAGTCCTCCTCTTACATGCATAGCTTCCTTTACGTTAGGTCTTTAATCCCTGCAAAAACTGTAAAGTAAATATGATTATACACAACTTTTTTAAAGGTGAGAAACCCAAGGAATAGAAGGAATATTGCTAGATTAAGACCATACAGCTACAAAACAAGAGAGATAGGATTCTAATGCAATTACATCAAGTAGTTATTTGTTTTGTTACTGTGTCTTACACTATCTGTCCATCCTACAACACAGTGGAAATTCTAGGTAAAGGCAGCAAGCAAGAAGTTAATGCTAATTTAATGCACTCTTAGATTTCTAGGGGATAATAGCAACCTGCAATGTTGTGTCTTGAAATCAGTTTTCTCTGAATTTCTTAGAAACCTAGAATGCTGAGCCTGGAATAATCATTGAAATTGTCATCTGGCTGAATAGTTTTCTTTTACATGTGTGGAGACTGAGGTTCAAATTGGCTTTTGATTTGATTTGATTTGATTTTTTTTCAAAGCAGCCTTTTTAAAACACTAAAGCAAGCTTCCCTGTGGCTGTTTACTTCCATTATATAATATGATGCAGTGGTCTTGTTGAGCTGTAAAAATTGTTCAAATTTACAAGAAAAATGGTCACGCTCTCAACAAATTTTTGAAATATTTTGATGATCTTATACATCTGGGTGTCTCAGTTACCTATTATTACATAAATTACTCCAAAACTTAGTGACCTAAAGCAATTATTACTTACTTGCTTTTGATTCTGTGACTCTCCATTTTTACTGTGATCAGATGCATGGTTATTGTGATCATCCCACCTAGTATAATCTATCTGAATGCAATTCTTCAGCATCTGATGAACTAGGAGGTCTAAAACTGTCTCCTTGTATCTCTGAGAGGTGGGTGTTCTCTTGATGTCCTCACTCCTTTATACAGCCCAGAATCCTCTGGGAGGCTAGACTCTAGTAGGCATACATCCTCTGGTATGGCTTCATTCTGTGATGCACTTAAGACAGTCTCCCTCTAAGATCGGGAGGGTGGAAGCTTAAAGATCTCATGATGCTTAGACTCTGACATTAATATATTACTTCTACTCAGCCCAGATGAGGGGTAGGCTCATGGTTATCCCTTAAAAGAAGAGTTACATTGTTAACATTCCATGCTTGGACAGGAGACTTGATGGTAGCCATCTTTATATATAAAGTACCACATTGGGGGACAAACAAAAGACACAAGTGTTGATTTGCACCCAGTGCCCTATGTCAGTGGTTTGCAAATTTCACCATGCAAAAAGAAAACATCAATTTCTTGCTAAAGTGCAGAATATGAGCCTTCTACCTTAGAGTTTCTGATTCAGTAAGTTTGAGGTCAAAGTCATATCTCTAAAAGGTTCAAAGGTGAAGCCAAAGTTGGTGATCTTAGGAACACAGTTTGAAAACTCCTGCACCAGGCCTTGATTGCTTGTGAAAGTTTATCTTTCCACCTACTACTTTGTGAACCTCATTGGGGGTTCCAGTGAAATCCAGTGTTGTGACTGCCAAGGGAACTTCCTTATAATTCCAGCATTTTCCCACCTCTGTCTTTCCTGACCAAGGGCTTTGTAACTTAGAAGTTTAAGGAAGTAGAAATCACAACGATCAGGCAATATTGATCCAGAAGAGTACCTCTGTGTTCTTAGCAGACAGTTATTGGGAGAATATCAATGCTTCTATGAAATTTCTCTACAGAAAGTTAGGGAAATTTTTAGCCAGCCACACAGGACTTAGCAATGGTCTGAAGGCCTGTATGCAGATGGTAGCAAAGAGGCAGCAAATCTGGTGGTAAATGTCACTGTGAATTGTTTCTTATCCACAAGCTGCTAGACCTCAGAACATTCATGTTCTACAGAACCCCACTTAGCATTTTCAAAATAAATCACACAGAAAACATTTTTCCCATGAATGCTCCAAGTGAGGAAATGTGATGCAACTATGTCAGGACAAGAGCTACGAAATGACTTGAATGTTGTATAGGGACAGAAAAAGCCAATTGATAGTGGTTTGTTGTTGATTAAATACTTGTGAAATAATTCTTCCTGTAATTAATTTTAGAGGGAGTGGAAGTCAAGTGCAATTCAGTATACCATCAGAAGTAAAAAATAGCCTACATTCTAGCTGGGTTATTGACATAGTTGGGAGGCACAGCCAGGCTGATATCTGTGAGGTTGAGACGAGCTGAGTATACATAGAGAATTCCAGGCTGATATCTGTGAGGTTGAGACCAGCCGAGTATACGTAGAGAATTCCAGGATATCCAAAACTACATAGAGAGATTCTGTCTCACTTTACCCCCAAAATATCCTAAAGTCTGATTTCAGTTGTACTACTACATCAACACTCAGTGTAGAACACCAAATATGCATTATCAGCTTTGTCAGTCATGTGGTCAACTCTAGCCATATATTAAAAATAACCATACTACAGACATTACATGAACATGGTATGGCTCTGTTGTAGGGACACCTTATGTACAGGAACAAAGTGAATGGCTTAGAGCCTAATCTCTACCTCCTTAACACTTTGCTTCCTCTTACCATAGAAGAGACTTGACCGCTTATAGAAGACGTTGGATTCCTTGTGGAAGAAACATCGGTGGAACAACACTTAAATACCGTTGCAGGGAATCTGGAGATTAAATCTTCTATCTTCTTTCCACTCTTGAATATGACATTTTCCAGATGTGTTCCCAGCCAATGGCAATCTCACTGATGAACTTTACAGGGAAGGGACAACAGTGATTCTTTTCAATTGTGTGTTCCTTGCCCCCCTTTTATTAAAAATAGAGTCTTTTCTCATGCAATATGTCCTGATTACAATTTCCTTTCCCTCTACTCCTCCTAGTTTCTCCCCATCTTTCCTCCATTTCTGTCTTTCTGTTCTGGAACAGAACAGATTTCCAAGAGATAATAACCAAACATAACAAAATAAAACAAGATAACATAAAAACAATCACATTGAAGTTGGACAAAGCAAACAAACAGAAGGGAAAGAGCCCAAGAGAAGTCACAAGAATAGGAGACCCAGTTGTGCATATAGTTAGGAATCACATACCAACAGTAAACTGGAAGCCATGATATATATGCAAAGGACCTGGTGTAGACCCATGCAGGCCATGTGCATGTTACTTTAGTCCTTGTGAGTTCATATAAGCTTTACTCAGTCGATTTACAGTTGATTTGGACTTTCTCAAGGAATCCAGCGTCTTCTATAAGCAGGCAAGTTTCTTCTACGGTAAGAGGAAGCAAAGTGTTAAAGAGGTAGAGATTAGGCTCTAAGCCATTCACTTTGTTCCTGTACATAAGGTGTCCCTACAACAGGGCCATACCATGTTCATGTAATGTCTGTAGTTTGGCTATTTTTAACATATGGTTGGAGCTGACCACATGACTGACAAAGCTGGTTTTCTCAGTGTCCTCCATCACTTTCTTTCATGTCATATGTCTACCCAAAATGAAAGGTAAACCTATGGTCTGATTGTTTTGGACAAAGAATAATGAAAAAACCAACAGTAGAATAAAATAGAACTAAAGAAAAAAATAAAACAAAAGAAATCTATAAAACACAGCTTTGGAAATAGCTCAATGGGTAAAGGAGCTCACTCCGCAACCTAAGGGCTTAAGTTGGGTCCTGCATAATGGAAGGAGAGAAAAGGCTTCTGAAAGTTGTCTTTGGACTCTGAAAGTAGCCATACTTTGGTTGTACCCTTGCAGAGTACCCAAGTTAAATTTGTAGCACCCCTGTGGCAACTCACAACTGTCCATAACTCAAGTTCCAGAAAACATGGCATCCTCTTCGGACCTCCTCAGGTACCAGGCATGCATGTGGTGCACAGAGGTACATGCAGGCAAAACATCCATGAGCATAAAAAATATGTAAATAAAACTAAAATAGGCGTAATTTACCTTTCATTAATGGGCCTCAACATAGACCCATTACCTCCATGCTCCTGCTTTCTGTATGGTATTTTAAATTTTGAGGAGCCAGTAGAATCTTTCCTAGATATTTCAAAGTCTAAGGGTACAATCATGGTCTTTTCCCTTCCTGAAAATTCTATGTTATCACATATATAGGAGGCAGGATCCAAGTTAATTAAAAAGGGAACAGTTTAATATTCACTGAAGTCTAATCCTGTAAATGTCTGCCTGGATACCTAAAAAAATGTGCTTCCTGTATCTGCAATGATCAGGACAGAGGGAAGAAAGGTGTATTTTTCATGTTCTTCCTCCCTTCTACCCTTCTTGCACACTAATAGCCTCTCAGAATTATGGGGAAAGTTGCTCTCCATACCTATGACTGCTTGGGTTATTTCTGCTGCTGATTCTGCTTTGATTGAGCCCTTCAGATAAAGCAAATCAGTGCCCATGGAGTCAAATAAATTGGTTCTTCATTCATGAGAATGAGAATTGCAGGTTGGAGACTGAGCTCCGTGGTATGATGTTTGCCTAGCATGCACAAGGCTCTGGGTTGTATCACCAGTACTACATACAAAATTGTGATTGCTCTGCTGAAAATATTAAAGGCCACATTGCTGTTGCTTTTGTAGTTACACTGTATTAACCTTGAACCTTGCCCCCAAATATTAATACACTAGGAGAAAGATTTTATACTTAAAATATGAAGGCCCTTAATGAATGATTTTAACAAAGCTAGAAATCATTTTAGTGGGCCTCTCTAGCACTTTGCTTCTTCCTATTCTCATGTGGACTTCATTTACCATGGTCTCCTATTCCTTGTTCTCCCTCTCTGTTCTTGATCCAGCTGGGATCTCCCGCTCCCCCAAGCTCTCTTTCCCTCGACCCTCGCCCTTCATTACCCCCACTCACGTCCAGGCTGTTCATGTAGATCTCATCCATTTCTCCATCATTGGGCGATCCCCGTGTCTTTCTTGGGGTCCTGTTTTCCAGGTAGCCTCCCTGGTGTTGTGAGTAGTAGTCCAGTCATCCTTGTTCCACATCTAGTATCCTCCTATGAGTGAGTACATACCGTATTTGTCTTTCTGAGTCTGGGTTACCTCACTCAGGATGATTTTTTTCCTAGATCCATCCATTTGCCTGCAAACCTCATGATGTCATTGTTTTTCTCTCCTGAGTAGTATTCCATGAGAATAGGAAGAAGCAAAGTGCTAGAGAGGCCCACAGAAATCCACAAAGATGCCCCCACAATAGACTGCTGGCAATGGTCGAGAGACAGCCCAAACTGACCTACTCTGGTGATAGGATGACCAAACACCCTAATTGTCGTGCTAGAAACCCCATCCAATGACTGAGGGAACTGGATGGAGAGATCCATGGCCAAGCCCCGGGTGGAGCTCCGGGAGTCCAATTGGAGAGAAAGAGGAGGGTTTATATGAGCAAGAATTGTTGAGACCAAGGTTGGATAAAGCACAGGGACAAATAGCCAAACGAATGGAAACACATGAACTATGAACCAATGGCTGAGGGGCCCCCAACTGGATCAGGCCCTCTGAATGGGTGAGACAGTTGATTGGCTTGATCTGTTTGGGAGGCATCCAGGCAGTGGGACCAGGTCCTGTGCTCAGTGCATGAGTTGGCTGTTTGAAACCTGGGGCTTATGCAGGGACACTTGGCTCAGCCTGGGAGGAGGGGACTGGACCTGCCTGGACTGAATCTACCAGATTGATCTCAATCCTCAGGGGAGTCTTTGCCCTGGAGGAAATGGGAATGGGGGGTGGGCTGGGGGAAAGAGGAGGGGGGCGGGAGGGGGGAGAACAAGGGAATCTGCGGTTTATATGTAGAATTAAATTATATTGTAAAATAAAATTTAAAAAAAGAAATCATTTTAGATCATCCTCAAGATCCTTTAAAGCTTAGAGCAGCTACAAAATTCCTTCAAATCTTGCCATTAATGAGCTAATTTTAAAATCATGTTAGAATGCCTCAGAGAGGTGAGTTTGTTTGAAATATAAGGAGATGTATCACACTGTATAAAAAGAAGTGACCATATTAAGCGTTCCTTGGACAGTCCCCAGGACTGTTTCCATTTATCAGAAGCAAATCATTCTATTTTCTTAGTGGGAGATCCTGGCTTCAGGCTAGGTTCTTCAACAATGCTCCGTGCATAACTGGAAAGACACAACAAAGGCACCGTTGTTAGCATCCTTGACAGTGATAGACTGTGAAAGCATCAGTATTTAGATGGTAGTTATCCATTTTGTGGTGATGGAGTTTCCTTTCTTCTCCTGCTCTTAACCTTTTGGCAGTTTTATTGCTTGGTTACCAGTTCCCAGTTAGTTCTTCACTTTTGAGTATGAACTGGTAGAGGAAGAGTAGCCCCGCTAGATCAAATAATTACAGTAAAATTACCTTAACCTTACACTATTTAACTTTTAACTTCCTCAAAAAAAAAAAAAAAAAAAAAGACCAGAGCTTAAACAGCTCGCAGTGGAAGGCCTGAACATGTATTCCTCATGTTGTCTAAAATTTCACTGAACAGTTTTAAAAGTAAATATAACTTTCTCTGCAAGAAAATGGATTCCAAAAGGAAGCTGTAGCATTTTATAGTTAAATTATAGGTTTAAAATTATAGTCTAGTTTGTTTTCTAATGAGAGACAAAAATGGAGGGGAGCTATGGAGGAGCTGGAAGGAGTAGGAGGGAAAATCAGAATATGTAGTATATGAGAAAAAGCCATTTTCAATAAAATGAAGAAAACAGATTCTCAGATATGTGTGGGATCTCAGCTTTACTATATTGAACAAAATAAATAAGCTAGCTCATTGTTTTGGTTTGACTTATAAAGTAGAAGTTCAATTCAATTATTTTTTGTTAATATGGCAAAAAATATTGTAACATGAAATTGCCAGAGAACTTTTCTTTGAGATATTCAGGTTAAAAAATAAGAAGTGAATATATGAATTAAAAAAAACTCTTTCAAAATGAAATACAATATTGCTTACTATAATTACTCTGTGAATTTAATAAATTAAATTTTGCTATAAGAGTAAAGCATTATAATCTGAATGGCATCTGCTGAAATGATATTTCACCACTGTCTCAGGAAATCCTCTAAGGAATGTCTGTCTCACTCACCCCTTTGCTCTGGCCCTCTGTGCTCTCTCAGGGATAGTCTTAGGGTAATGTCTTACTCTGTACTTCAATAATGAAGAGTAGGCAGTGTGCTGTCACTACTCATATTCAACACTACCAAATGTCTAATTCTAGTTTCTCTCTAATTAATTATTGAAGTAAATACGAGATTTTTTTTCTTCACCATTGATGTAATTTTCATTCATTCATTGAAGTCTTACTCAAACTTTCCTTTTGTAAGGTAGAGCAGGCATGTCCCCATCTATTATCAATAAAATGGCTGCTTCTAAAGACTTCAACTACTGTAATTTCCTCCCAAGCCCTTTGTATATTTTCTATATGGTTTTACTGTCAAGAACTTTAGACATTATTGATCATTGCTGGCCTATTCATCACTCAGTCACTTTAGAAAGTCTATATACCCCTATCTTGCAATTATTTACTATTACTATATGTGTCTACCCTTTACTAAATGACTAGTATGTAGCAGGAAATGTCTTGAACAACTTCACAATTATATTTACTTCAGATTAAGTCAGTCTTTCCATATAATTATAATGCTTGAGATACTAAACAATCATATTTTCTAGCTGTTTAGTCATCAAATCTGAACCCAAGCCTCCAGCCCATGGCTTTGATCTCAGTGCTTCCCAGTATACCTACATGTTTCACTTTTTCCTCCTAAAAATAGCTTTATCTTCAGAATCTCAATGATAAATCCTATTTTGTTAAGACTATAATATGCAGGGCAGAGGAGGTGACTTAGCAGTTAGGAACATTTGCTGACTTTGCATTAGACTAGTTTTGGTTCCTAGTATACTTACTAAGTGGCTCACAACCAACCACCTGTAACTCCAGATCCACGGGGTCCTTTATACTCTTCAGATATTTGTGGGAACCTAAACTCACATGCACATACCCCCACATACATATACATAATTAAAATAAAATTAAAAATTCAATATGGCAGTTTCTCAGAAAACTGGGAAACAATCTATGAAAGACCCAGTTATGCCACTCTTGGGCAGATACCCAGAGGAAGCTCAATCATACCAGAAAGACACTTGCTCAACTATGTTCATAGCACCATTATTTGTAACAGCCAGAACCTGGAAACAACCTAGATGTCCCACAACTGAGAAATGGATAAAGAATATGTGGTACATGTACACAATGGGGTATTATTCAGCTCTTAAAAATCAGGACATCATGAAATTTGAAGGCAAATGGATGGAACTAGAAAAAAATCATTCTGAGTGAGGTAACCCAGTCCCAGAAAGACAAACATGATATGTACTCACTCATAAGTGGATATTAGCTATAAAATTAAGGATAACTATACTATAATCCACAGACTCAGAGAGTCTAGGTAACAAGGAGGGCTTATGAAGGGACACCCAGATCTTCCTAGGAAGGAGAAATAGAAGAGATTGTATAAGTGGACTGTGGGCAGGTGGAGATGAGAATGTGAGCAGTCAGGTTGGGGGAGCATGGAGGGAAAGTGTACTAAAAGAGACCACTGAAAGGGGGATCATTTTAGGGTCAGGTAAAAACTTGGCACTAGGGAATCTCCCAGGAATTTACAATGATGATCCCAGCTAATCCTCCTAGCAGTAGCAGATATGTAGCCTGAACTGGTCATCTCCTGTAACCAGATAAGACTTTAAGTGGAGGGAGCAGGAAACCAACCCAGCCACATAACCTGCAACCTACAGTTTGTCCTGCCTATGGGATGTGCTGGGGTAAGGATGGCCTAGAGATTGAGTGAGTAGCCAACCAATGACTGGCCTATAACCCATTCCAGTAAGGGTAAGCCCGCCCCTGACACTGTTTGGAGCACCAGGAACCACAGGATACATGACCCAGAGACCTAGGATAGAACCAAACATGACTGGAGGGGGAAAATGTCAATGTAATGATGCCTCTCGATATTCTGCCATATTCATAGATTGGTGCCTAGCCCAGTTGTCATCAGAGAGGCTTCATTCCGCAACTGATGGGAACAGACGTAGACCCACATGTGGCCAAACATTAGGCAGAACTCAGGGAATCCTGTAGAAGTGGGGGTGGGGGATTGTAGGAGCCAAAGTGGTCAAGGACACCACAAGAAAACCCACAGAGTCAACTAACCTGGGCTTATTTGGACTCACAGAGACAGAACTGACAACCAGGGATCTTGCATGTAACTGACCTAGGCCCACTGCATATATGTTACAATTGTATAGCTTGGTCCTTTTGTGGGACTCCTAACACTGGGATCAGGGGCTGTCTCTGACTCTTTTACTAGGTTTTGGGACCCTACTCCTCATACCGGTTCACCTTGCCCTGTCATAATACATGGAAAGGTGCTTGGTCTTACTGCAACTTGATATACCTTGTTTTGTTGATACTCAGGGAGACCTGCCCTTTCCTGAACAGAAAGGAAGAATGGATTGGGGGTGGGGACAGAGAGTGTGTGGCTGGACTGGGAGGAGAGAAGGGATGTAAAATAAGGGAAAACAAAACAAAACTATACTATTCATCAAACAGGGATGGCCTGTAATTTTGATGCAAATCTCCAGTCCACATTTATCCATTTCATTTCTTAACTCACTTTCATGACTGTGTCTTCATATCTAATTTGAGAACCTTTTAACTTTCCATCTTCTTCTAAAACAGTATAATTTACCCTCTCAATTTTATTATTTGAAAGCAAATGTTTATCTTATCTCTAACACCCTGTCAGCCCTAAATGAGTTCATTATATACTTTGCATAAGAATCTTAATATTTAGGTACCACTGTTATAGCTTTAACTATACCAGTGCCCAAATTATAGTATAGACCTGCCTACAATAGAAAAAAATAGCAAAAATGATGATACCTCAGGTCCTGCTTCAGCAATAATTTATCTTGCCCTCAAAAAAACTCAATGCTTTCCAACATTAAAAAGGGAGGACCCAAGTAATATAAATGTTAAGTACAGTATTGAAAGTTTAAAAATGTAATTTAATTCTTGACATCATCTGTGTTTCCAGGATTAGTACTTTATTATTATAGAAATTTATGGAAAAGGTATAAATAAACACTCTGTAACGTTCACTGTGGGTTAAAAGTGGAGAAGATGATTTTCTACCTTATACTAAAGCGGGTGAGAAAAGCCCTGTCTTTAACCAACATACTTTAGTGCTATGGTTTTGATGGTAAACATTTTGTTTACTACATCCAGCATTATCAAAAGAGAAGTTCCATTCTGTTTCCTGCTCAGTCTTATTTGTCTATGCTAAAGTGGACTATCTTCTTTTAAACTGTTACTCTATGTTTAACAAATAAGGACATGACTCAGAATTGAATTGTGCACTTGGATTTGAGTTTTTTTCAAGGTCAGGACCTAGTTTCACAGGAAATTTCATGTTTTCCAGTATAGTTGACATTCACTCCCACGAGCTGAAAGACAAACGTGTCTAATAAAGCATTCAGATTCAATTTGCTGTCTGCATACAGCTGGAGGAATCTCTGGAGGTCACTCACAGCATGCTCTACAACCCCAACAGGGAGAAGTAATGAAAAGATTCTGGTTTAAAAGCTGACAGTACCCCTTCTAAGCTCCTTGACTGTGAATATAATCAGCAAGTTTATAGACACAAATCTCTATGATTCTAGGGATTTCCATCTTGATCTCTGACTCTGAGGAACATTTAAATGCATGGATTTATGTCTATTATCTGGATGAATAAATGCTTCATATTGAATATGTTGAAGAAACTGTGCTCTACCAACAAAGGTCTTATGTAAATCAGGCAAAACAACAGTCACTTCATGTTTAACTCTGTTAGAGGGTCTCTGCAGTCCTACTGTTTCATTCTATTCCAGTATTACATAGGCAGATCATACTGTTTTCAAAAATAATACCTACTTTCATTTCAATTATCCCTCTGGTTTTTCCATTGACCCAAATGTACCTAATATTTATCTTAGAGCTAGCATGCATTAATGTCTTTCCCTACAGCAGACACTGGCTAAATATTCTTTGTGTATTGTTATGTTTAATCTTATAACCTCCTTATGAGATACATGCCACATTACTTTTCTTTGTTTTCCATAGGTAAGAACTAAAGCCTAGACTAAATGGTTATCCCCAAGAGACTGAGATACTAATAACTATGCACACAAGGCCCTGAGTTCATTAAATTCTTCTCTTCTAAAAGCTATGCCTGTCTTTGACTTTCATGTTAAATATGCAGGGTCCTGGCCACACAATCTGTGAACCTAGCCAATATGTATAGACTACTATATTGTCCATGCTTATATGAATGAATTTTTCTGACAAAGTTTAACAGGAGTACTCCATCTTCCTCCCCATCCTTTCTTTCTCGACATCAAAATCTTAAAATTAAAGCAATGTGGGTGGATTTAGGTCTTAAAGCTTAAAATTAGCCCCGGGGAATGGAAGTGATTTCAGTAAAAAAAAAAACAACAAAAAAAAAAACAAAAAAAAACATACATAGCTTTTGTGTATTTATATTTTTTTCCTCTGGAATTTAAGAGGGCCCAGACACTGCAAAAGACATTGAGATGATAGGCCTACTTCTCCCTCAGTGTTAATATTTAGCTTTTTTTTCTCCCTGTCTATTTTCTGTTTGTCAAAGGTCAGTCAGTACAGCAGTTGTGATATATATATATATATATATATATATAAAATTAGTTGCTATAGTCCAGTACCCTGGTAATTTCAAAAATTAATGAAATGTATTTAAACAGCACTTTATCTAATCTATTCTTAATAAAATGCACAACCCATTTTGGTTTATGTTTTTATGTTGAGACTTGATATTCTAAGAATCACCTAACTGAGTAGTTGTGCTGATTAAGTGAACCCCATTGTATAGTAAAGCTTTACAAGATAGAAATGAATTTTGGCTGGAACTTCATCCAATCAAAATATAGATCAGAACCTAATGTTTGTTCTAAATTCTAGAAAGCCATCGCTGCCACACTCTTTGCCTTTTATCTCTACCTTCAACCAGTTAGCTCCTCTCCCCTTTATCATCCTTCCCATTATTACTTCTTAGAATTTAATTTCTATGTTCAGAAAGTCTGTAAATGGGCCAGGCTATTGTTCATCTCTACTAGCTAGTGTCCTAATGAAACATGCATCTAGATTCAAATTTATTTTCCTTATTCTTGTTAAAGCTGAGTTGTTCTAGTAAAAGCTACTGTGATAAAGACAGTAGGTACAAGGAATTTGAAAAATGAATGAGTAAATGTACCTGGACTGATAAGATGAGGTCCCTAGTAAGCCATGTTAATGGATACATACTCAAGGAATAAAGTGAAGATGGCAGATTTGCTGAATGAATGAGATTGGTCATACTATACTTGCATATAATTAAAAGATGCTGTGATTTTAGTTTGTGAAACTCAAGATGGAAATGAATATTAATAACTGCATGATCATAAATGCTAACTTCTTTATTCATACCTATTATTGCCTATTTTGATCTTTAAAATGCCTCCAAAGAATGAAAATTATTATTTTACTGCCATTGAAGAAATTGAATTTGAGGAATCTTAAGACTGAAGTAAGTTTTTCACTTCCTGTTTCTAGTCTGTTGTCCTTTTTACTACAATAATGAGATCAGGAATTGATTTTCCAAATAACAGCATACTGCAATTAAGCAATGCCTTTTAAAGCAGGGACGATGTATTTTAAGATAACTAAAAACATCTCCCTTTTATTTATAATGTAAGAGTAGAGTAGAGGTTTATAAAATCACTGTTTAAGTAACAGATATGGATTAATAAAGAAAATCATTCCAACAAAAAATTTTAAATCAGAGACTTTCAGTTTATTATTTATAGAGCCAGATAATAATTGTTCTTGGATTTTGGGGTCAAAAAATCTGCCAATGTCATCTAACTGTACTATTGAAATACAAAACCAACCCTAGAGAGTTTCTAAATGAACAAATGTGATTGTGTTCCAAGAAATCTTTATTTACCAAACTGAATGATGTAACAGACTTGGATCACAAACTGCCATTTCCTGATGTCTCTTTAAAAACAAACCAACCTAGATCTGGTTGTAAAATGGGAGGAATTTAGATCTCTCAGCACCACAACCCGCTCAAAGTTGTTTAAGTTCATCTATGGCCCATCTCATATTAAACGCTGTATACGGGATTGCTCCAGCACTGTATGAAAAAGACTGTCCCTTAGCCAGCAAGTTGCATTTGTAACTACATTGATGCTTAATGTATGTCTGTTCATTTCCTTTCTCTGGAACTATAATTTGTCTTGGTGCCAATATTATGGCTTTGGAATGTTGTATAGGGTCTTGAAGAAAGAATAGTAGGTTGTAAAGCTTTCATCTTTTATTACTTGTTTTGCTTCAGAGGAGAGGAAAGCCAGGGATTTAGCACTGGTCTTGAACCTGGCTCAGGCTTAAGTGATCCTCCCATCCCCCCATTTTAATACCGGATCTAGGTTTCAACCTTTTAAGAGCAAACAAGTGTTTTTCCAACGAAGGGCCATTAGTCAACACTGCCCCTGACAGCAGAGATGAGGAGGGAAGCACATACAGGCCTGAGCTAGCCCCCAAAGTATCACAAGACAGTGACCAAAAAAAGGTCAGTTCCTGTAACCCCTTGAAACAGGGTGGGACTTGCCCCAGTATGCCCAAAGGGGGGAAAAAAAAACTAAAACCTCAACCAATCAAAAATATTAACAACAACCCACATATGCTGCTAAATAAATGCTCTTTGCTCTTTCATAAAACAAAAACAAAAACAAAAACAAAAACCTTTTATTTTCCTCATATATTACACCCTGACCACAGTTTCTTCTCCCTCCATTTCTTCCAGTCTGGACCACCTCCCCTCTCTCCTGGATCTACTACTCCTCCTCCCCTCCCCCTCCCCTCCCCCTCCTCCTCCTCCTCCTCCTCCTCCTCCACCACCATATTGCCCTTTCAAGAAAAAGAGCTGGTCTCCCAGGGATATCCACCAAACATGGCCTAACAAGGTACAATAAAACTAGGCACAAAGCCTCATATCAAGGCTGGGTTAGGCAACCTAATAGGAGGAAAAAGGTCCTAAGCTGAGGAGAAGAGTCAGAGACAGCCCCCACTCCCACTGTTAGGGTCCCCTAAGAACACCAAGCTGCACAACCATAAGGTATATGCAGAGGACCTAGCTCGGACCCATATTGTGCCTGTGTTTCTAATTTCAGTTTCTGTGAGCCCCTATGAGCCCTGCTTAGTTGATTCTGTGGGCCATATTCTTGTGGTGTCCTTGACACCTCTGTCAGGCTCCTATAATCCTTCCTCCCCATCATCTTCTGTGGGGTTCCCCTGGCTCCCCCTATTGTTTGGTCTCTGAATCTGCTCCCATCAGTTGCTGGATGATACCCCTTGATAACAATTGGGCTATGTACAGCTTTATAAAGTGTAGCAGAATATTATTAAGAATCATTTACTCTTTTTGCTACTCATGTTTGATTCTATCTTACAGGCAGGACAGATTGCATGTCACCATTTTGTGGTTGGATTGATATCCCCGTCCCTCTGCTAGGAACCTTGCCTACCAATAGAAGATGGAAACTTTGGGCTCTGTATTCCCCATCACTAGAAGACTTTACTAGAATTGCTCTTGTACACTCCAGGGAGTTTCCACTGTACTAGGTTTCTATATTGCCCTGTAAATACCCCCCACCCACTTATCTCTCCCAGTACTCTTTCCCTCCCCACTGCCTAATCCCTCCTGTTCCCAACTGCATATACTCCAAGTCCACCATAAAATGTATTCTAGTTCCCCTTCCCAGGGAGATACACGAGCCCCACCTTGAACCCTCCTTGTTAAATATCCTCTCTGGATCTAAGGAATGTAGCATGATTATCCTTTACTTAATAGCTAATGTCCACTTATAGCTGAATATATACCATGTTTGTCTTTCTGGGTCTGGGTTACCTCACCCAGAATGAGATTTTCTTGCTCCATCTATTTACCTGCAAAGTTCATAGTGTCGTTGTTTTTTTTTACAACTGAGTAATATTCCATTGTGTAAATGTAGCACGTTTTCTTTATCCATTCTTTCACTGAGGGACATCTAGGTTGTTTCCAATTTGTGGCTATGAGGAAATAAAGCTTCAATGAGCATGGTTGAACAAGTGTCCTTGGGGCAGGATAGAGTGTCCTTTGGGTATATGCCCAAGAGTGGTATAGCTGCATATTGAGGTAGATAGATTTCCAATTTTCTGAGGAACTGCTATATTGATTTCCATAGTGGCTGTACAAGTTTTCACTCCCACCAACAATGGAAGAGTGTTTCCCTTGACCCACACCTTCCCTAGCATGAGCTATCACTTGTGTTTTTGATCTTAACCATTATGACAAGAATCTCAAAGTAGCTTTGATTTATTTATTCATGATGGGTAAAGATGTGGAACATTTCTTTAAATGCTTCTCAGCCACTTGAGATTCCTCTGTTGAGAATTATCTTATTGTATCTATTCCCCATAAATTAATTGATTATTTAGTTTGTCTATGTCCAGTTTCTTGAGTTCTTTATATATTTTGGATACAAGCACTCTGTCATATGTGGAGTTGGTAAAAATATTTTCCAATTCTATAGGATTCTGTTTTGTCCTATGCCTCACAGAAGCTTGTCAGTTTCACTAGGTCCCATTTATTGAGTGTTGTTCTTGGTGCCTGTGTTATCAGGATTTTGTCTATTGTGCTTATGTATTCAAGGATATTCCCCACTTTCTTGTCTATTAGGTTCAGTGTATCTAGTTTTATGTTGAGGTCTTCGATCTTCTTGGGCTTGAGTCTTGCACAGGGTGATAGATATGGATCTATTTGCATTCTTCTGCATGCTGACATCCATTTAGAACAGCAATACTTGTTGAAGATGCTTTTTTTTTCTTCTGGTGTGTATTTCTGGCTTCTTTATAAAAAGTCAGGTGTTCACAAGTCTGTGGATTTACATTTGGATCTTCAGTTTGATTCCATTGTTCAACCTGTCTGTTTTTATGCCAATACCATGTGGTTTTTATTACTATAGCTCTGTAATGGAGCTTGAAATCAGGGATGGTGATACCTCTGGAAGTTCCTTTATTGTACAGAATTGTTTTAGCTATCCTGAGGTTTTGTTTTTCCATATGAAGTTGAGTATTGTTCTTTCAAGGTTTGTAAGAATTGTATTAGAATTTTTATTGGGATTGTGTTCACTCTGTAGATTGCTTTTGGTAGGATGGCCACTTTGACTATGTTAATCCTACCAATCCATGATCAGGGAGATCTTTCCGTCTTCTGATATCTTCTTCAATTTCTTTCTTCAAAGACTTGAAATTTCTTTTATACAAGTCTTTCACTTGCTTGGTTAGCTTTACCCCAAGATATTTTATATTATTTGTGGCTATTGTGAAGTGTGTTTTTTCCTTAATTTCTTTCTCTACCCTGTGAAGGGGACTATTTCCCTGGTTTCATCTCTGTCAGGGAATCATTGGTATATAAGTGGCCTACTGATCTTTTTTGAGTTAATCTTGGAAACAGCCACTTTGCTGATGGCATTTATTAGCTGTAGGAGTTCCTTGGTAGATTTTTGGGTTTGGGTTTTGCTTATGTATACTATCATATCATTGTCAAGTAAAGATGCTTTGACTCCATCCCTTCCAATTTGTATCCTTTGATCTCCTTTATCTGTCTTATTGCTCTAGCTTGAATATCACTTATTACATTGAGTAGATATACAGAGAGTAGATAGCCTTGTCTTGTTCCAGATTTTAGTGGAACTGCTTTGAGTTTCTCCCCATTTAATTTTATGTTGGTTATTGGCTTGCTGAATATTACTTTTCTTATGTTTAGATATGTTCCTTGTATCACTGATCTCTCCAAGACTTTTACCATGAAGGATGCTGGATTTTTGTCAAAGGCTTTTTCAGCATCTAATGAACTGTTCATGTTTTTTTTTCCATTCAGTTTATATGGTGGATTACATTGACAGATTTTTGTATGAACCATTCCTAGATCTTTGGGATGAAGCATTCTCTGTCATGGTGAATGATCTTCTTGATGTGTTCTTGCATTCAGTTTGCCAATATTTTATTGAGTATTTTTCCAAATATGTCCATGATAGATATTGGTATGAAATTCTCTTTTTTTGTTGATTCTTTTTGTGGTTTGGGTATCAGGGTGACTGAGGCTTCAAAGAATTAATATGGCAATGTTCTCTCTGTTTCTATTTTGTGGAATACTTTAAGAGTATTGACATTAGCTCTTCTTTGAAAGTTTAGTAGAATTCTGCCTGAAAACTGCCCTGGGCATTTTTTGATTGGGAGAGTTTTAATGACTGCTTCTATTTCCTTAGGGCTTACAGGTCTATTTAAATTGTTTATCTCATCTTGAATTAACTTTGATAAGTTGTATCTGTTTAGAAAATTATCTATTTCTTTTAGATCTTCCAATTTTGTGCCATACATGTTTTTCAAGTATGAACTAATGATTCTTTGGATTTCCTTGGTGTCTGTTGTTATGTTTCCTTTTCATTTCTGATTTTGTTAATTTGATATTTTCTTTCTTGCTTTTAGTAAGTTTAGATGAGGGTCGGTCTATCTTGTTGATTTTCTCAAAGAACAAGCTCTTTGTTTTATTGATTCTTTGTTCTGTGTTCTTTGTTTCAGGTGTTGAAATCAATAAAAAAAATGATTTCAGCCCTAAATTTGATAATTTACTGCCATCTACACCTCTTGGGTGAATTTGCTTCTTTTATTCTAGAGCTTTCCAATGTGCTGTTAAGTTGCTAGTATAAATTCTCTCCAATTTCTTTACATAGGCACCTAATGCTATGAACTTTCCTCTTACTACTGCCTTTATTACTCCAATAAGTTTGGGCATGTTGTGCCTGCATTTTCATTGAATTCTAGGAAGTCTTTAATTTCTTTCCTTGTTTCTACATTGACAAAGTAGTCACTCAGTAAAGAGTTGTTCATTTTCCGTGAGTTTGTCAGATTCTTTCTTTTATATAATTGTTGAAATCAAGTATTAATCCATAGTGGTCTGATAGGATGCAAGAGGTTATTTGAATTTTATTGTATCTGTTGAGACTTGCTTTGTGAATGATTATGTGGTTGATTTTGGAGAATGTTCTGTGAGATGCCTAGAAGAAGGTATATTCTTTGGTTTTTGGGTGAAATGTTTTGTAGATATCTGTTAGGTACATTTGTTTCATAACAACTGTTAGCTCCAGTATTTCTCTATCTAGCTTTTGTCTGAATGACCTGCATATTGGTGAGAGTGGGGGGTATTGAATTCTCCCACCATCAATATGTTAGTGTGTAATTTAAGGTTTAGTAGTATTTCTTGTAAAACATGGATTCCTTTGCATTTGGGACATAGATGTTAAGAATCAAAAGGTCATCTTGGTGGATCATTCCTACAATGAATACAAAGTGTTCTTCCCCAACTCTTTTTAATTAATTTTGATTTGAAGAATATTTTGTTAGATATTAGAATGGCTTGGGTATCAGGTTAACTGTAGCCTCATAAAAAGAGTTTGGTAATGTTCCTTCTGTTCCTAATGTGTGTTACAACTTTAAGAGTATTGGTATTAGCTCTTCTTTGAAAATCTGGTAGAATTCTGTGCTGAAGCCATCTTATCCTGGGCATACCTTTGATGCTGAGGTGTGTTTCTTACATGCAGCTAAAGGATGGATCTGTTTTCACATTCATTCTGTTAGGCTATTTATTGGGGAATTGAGTCCATTGATGTTGAATGATTTTATTACCAATGATTGTTATTCTTATTATTTTGGTGGTGGTGGTATTTGTTGTGTGTGTGTGTGTGTGTGTGTGTGTGTGTGTGTGTGTGTGTGTGTTTTCATCTTTTGGTTTTGCTAGTATGAGTTTATTAATACCTGTGTTTTCATAGGTATAGTTAACCTTACATTTGGAGTTTTGCTTCTAGTACATTTTGTGAGGCTGGTTTGTGAATAGATGTTGTAAAATTTGGCTTTATCGTGGAATATCTTGTTTTCTCCATCTATGGCGTTTGAAAGTTTTGCTGGGTATAGTAGTATGGACTGGCATCTTAGATTCTGCACATTTGTGCAAGCCCTTCTGGATTTTAGAGTTTCTGTTGAAAAGTTAGCTATAATTCTAATAGGTCTGCCTTTGTATGTTTCTTGGGGTTTTCCCATTGCAGCTTTTAATATTTTTTTTGTTTTATATATTTAGTGTTTTGATTATTATATGTCAAAGAGACTTTCTTTTCTGGACAATTCTATTTGATGTTCTTTAAGCTTTAAAGGTATTTCCTTCTTTAGGTTAGAACAATTTTCTTTTATGATTTTATTAAAAATATTTTCTGGGCCTTTGCACTGGGATTCTGCTCCTTCTATTCCTATTATTCTTAGGTTTGGTTTTTCATAGTGTCCGGATTTCCTGGATGTTTTGTATTAGGAATTTTATAGATTTAACATTTTCTTTGACTGATGTATATATTTCTTCTGTTGTATCTTCCAGAACTGAGATCTTCTTTTCTATATCTTGTAATTTGTTGACTGTGCTTACATCTGTAGTTCCTATTTTCTTTCCTAGATTTTCCAGTTCCAGGATTCCCTCTGTTTATATTTTCTTTATTGCTTCTATTTCCATTTTCAGGTCTTGATTTATTCGTTTTCTTCATTTCCCCCAACTGTTTTTTTTCCTTAGCTTTCTTTAAGGGATTTATTTATTTTATCCATTTCTACTTATCTTTTTCCTGATTTCTTTAATGTATTTATTCATTTCCTCTTTAAGGACCTCTATTATCTTCACAAATTTGGTTTTAAGGTCATTTTCTTGTGCTTCAGCTATGTTGGAATATTCGGGGCTTGCTGTGGTAGAACAGCTGGGCTCTGGTGGTGACACATTGCCCTGGCTGCTGTTGATTGTGTTCTTATGCTGGTGTCTAAGCATTTGGGTTTGGGGTAGTTATTGGTTTAGGTGCTGACTTCAGAATTTGTCTCTATTGGATGGGTGTTTTTCCCTTGGTTTCTATTTCCTCTCTGATCTTCTGGCTGAAGTGACCTATGTTTCTGGTGGCTAGTGCATCCTCTGGTCCAGCGGAGTGCCTCCTCTGTGGTTCTGGTATCTTGTGTGAACTCTGGGATTCTGGGTGCCAGTGTGGCATCTGTGGTTCTGTGTGTAGACATGGCCTCTAGTAAAGCAAAGGGGTGGCAGCTCTTGGGGGAAGCCTGGATAGGCTCTGAAAGAGTATTGGTAGTCTGTGGTCAGGGTCTTGCCTGGGGTTCTAGTTGCAAACATGGCCTCTGGTCAAGCTGGGGGCTTTGTCTGGAGTTATGGATCAGGATATCCTTATGTCATTTTAAAATAAAGACTTGCTGATAGATTAATATTAGCTAATAAAGGAAAGCTAGATGGATTAATATTACCTAATGAAGGAAAGATATGGTGGGATGCATTTCTATATTTTACTGATCTCCATATAGAGACTATTTATAATCCTAGGTGGTCCTAATACTTACTCAAAACCAATAATACTACTTACATAACAAGGAATCAAATTTGTGAAAAAAAAACTTTCATGATAGAAATAAAGAATAGTTTGAAATAATTTGTACAACTATTTACAACTTTCCACTATCATTTGCTTAAAAGGTTGGTTGGTAATGATTATAAAACTGAGGATAAGACTAGAAAATTTTCCCCTATTTTGGAGGATATTTTTCTATCCTAGCAGCAAAACTCTATGAAAAGTAGATAATGAAATATTACAGTTTTTAGTTTTATGAAAACAAGTTCCATATACTTAAATTACTGAGGCACCTTTAGGTATACTACATAGAGGCAATAATTTGTGTATCACTTAGAATCAGAGTATTGCTCACAGTTCTGGATGATAATATTATATATCACATCTAGGTTACCTTTTCTGTTTATGGTTTGCACATTTATACATAGGTAGAATAGCTCCACCAAATAGAATTGTAGATCGAAAGCAAAGAGCTATGATGATACCACTTCAACTGAGTAGCTTTTAAATTATGAATTAATTGGAAAGATGAAATAGGTACTGAGAAGCAACAAAGATATCACCATCAGTGTGATGAAAAGCCATGTCCAAAGCTTGGTTTCACTTATGGGGGAATTTGTCTAACTATGACTATTTACACCCTTAATGTGTTAATATATTAATTTGACAAGTAATATATTACAGCTTACTCTGTGACCTGCTATGTGTCACATGGGATACAATATTGATCAATATAAACATGATTCTGGGACTTCCAGGGAGTAGAAAAATTAAATATGTACCAACATAGTACACTACAGAAGAACTAAGGGAAGTCAATTAAGGCAGTATGCAGTGATACAACAGAAGAATGGGAGGGGCAGCTTACTATATAAACAGAACTTAGAAGATGAGACCTGAAGAGCTATCAGATATACTTAGACAAATAAGTAATGTGAGTATTTCAGACAGAAGAGACATTGCAAAAAATGTATTGGAGACAAAATGAGGCCTGGCACTTTCTAAGCAATACCAGGATGTCTGAAGCACTAACATAAAATTAGAAGTAGATGAGAAAGGATATGCTGTGGTAGAAGTACTGGAGAAGAATAAAAATACTATTGTGTGCTGTTTAAGGTGTGCTAGAATGTATGTTAGAAGAATCAATCATGTTTAATTGAAAGATGTGATGGTTAATATTGTCAACTTGGCAGGATATATAATCACTTGAGAAAACAAGCTTCCAAGCACACATGTGAGCAATTATCTAAATTAACCTCTGGCTTCATCTGTGAGGAATTATCTAGATTATTTCAATTTAAGTGGAAAAATCCACCATAAAGTGGTTACCACTTTTGCATGGGCTGGAGTCCTGAAATTAATAAATAAGAGAAAGTAGACTTGAGTGCAAGGATTCACTTCCCTCTGCTTCATGGCTGAAGATGCCATATGAGTAGTTACCCCAATTTCTTTTTACCATGTCTTCCTAATCTTAAACGATGAGCAAAATAAACTCTTCCCTAAGTTGTTTTTGTCAGGGTATTCTGTTACAGCACCAAGACAAGTGATTAATACAGCAGGAGATTTGAAAACTACTGAAATGTGTTAAAGAAATTAGTAAAGAGGTTATTCTTGCTAAATAATAGTGAATAGATGAGGTAAGAGCAATACTAAAAGCTGTTATAAAAGTACAAGTCAACTAGGGAACTTAATAAGGGGATGGTGACGAAGGAGATAGATTGAAGAGATTCATGGCACATGGGAACAATAGTACCATATGACTTATTGGACATGGGAACAAGATTTATAAAACCTCAAATATTCATGGTCTTGGCTTCTTAGCTCTGTGGATGTTAATGGAAATTATTAAAATATTGACTGGTTTCCATTGAAGGGAGCCATGATTTCAATTTTATACATATTGGCTTTGTGATACATATAATATTGCTTAGTAGACATGTAAGTTAGGAAATTTAGACTCAAATGGTGCCTGTGTTGTCAACATTCAGATAAAACTTAAATGAATATTTAAGTGCCATTATTCCACTTAGCTGTGTCAAACTAAGCTGATCTTCTGTTAGCTAATAGATTAAACTTCTGCACGGTGTCCACCAATTCAGTTCACATTGCCTCATTCATCTAATAATAAAAACTCCAGAATGATCCATGGCAATTTGTCATCTTATTTCTCCTGGACACATATCACTAGGTGCAGTTGATTATATTTCCTCTCAAATTCTTCATAATTCATCTCTTTTTCTGTCGGATTATTCTGGAAAATCTCTGAACAAGTCTAATCGCATTTCCTCGAGTATTAGAGCAGTGCTTATGTTAGTATGGCTGTAAGCTCCATTTGTCCAGTACAAGACATATTCTGTATCCATGTGATTGATAGTGCCCCATTTCATCCTTTCCTTTTTATAGATTCTTACTGTGTAGACTTGAACTGGCCTGGAACAGGCAATACTCCTACCTCAGCCTCTCAAATACTTGGATTATAATTATGCTCCACTGGGCCTGGATTTATTTCACTTTTAACACTACCCAGATTATTATGTTGAATAATATCATTATATTAATATCTAAGCTTGTCTCCTATTATCCCTTCTTATTGTTCTGTATAGTAAAACTGCAATACTTTCAAATGACACATTTGATTTTAGAGTTGTTTAAACATACCATTCCTTTCCCATTGTTCTCCACATAATTTTAAAAATCTATAACTTCTAGGACCTTAGTTTCAGTGACGTGTTGAATTAGGTAGTTTTCATCTTTCTGTCTATAAAAGTACTTATGCTCTCTTACAACAAGCCATTATTTATATGGTCCTCTGCTTAAGACTTTCTAACCTTGCTTTTCTGTCACCATATTTCACTAAGGCTAAGCTCAAATGTCATGGTCAAAGAAGACATTCATAACTTGCCATACTATAATTACTCAGAGTTTTTTCTCACAGTATGTATCTCTTTGTAAATTTAATTTTAAGATGGTCTCATACTCTTCCTCCCATTTGACTGTAAGCTTCTTGGGGATATACTGTATTTCCTTCTTTCCCATAGCTTTAGTAAATTATAATTGATAAATAAATATTGTATGTTTCCAGGGTAATGTAATATGATGATTTATACATGTAGACAATGTGAAATTTTAGCACAATAAAAATAATTAGCTTATCTGTTGCTTCAGATAGTTAATTGCCTGGTAAAGGGAATAAGAACACTCAATATCTATTCCCATAATAGGTCTCAAGTACATAGTATAGTAATAGTAACTATAACCACGAAGTTGCACAGTAAATCCCTCAAAGTTATCCATTTTTTAACTGAAAATGCATCCATGTTGGGTGATGACTCCTCATTTTGCTTATTGAATGCTTATTATCTGATAATGAAAGAGGGTATCAGGACTAGAAATCAGCCTGTTATTGTGGTGGTATTGTGTTCCCCAAAATATTGTGCACCCGAATAAACTTATCTGGAGTCAGGGCACAGAACAGCTACTAGATACAGAGGCTAGAAAATGGTGGCACTCACACCTTTAATCCTAACATTCCAGAGGCAGAAATTCCTCTGGATTTTTGTGAGTTCAAGGCCACATTGAAAACAGCCAGGCATGTGACACACACCTTATATCCCAGAAAGTGAGCCTTTAATCCCAAGAAGTGAGCCTTTAATTCCAGGGAGTGATGACTGAAAACAGAAAGATATATAAGGCGTGAAGACCAGAAACTAGAAGCATTTGGCTGGTTAAGCTTTTAGACTTTTGAGCAGTAGTTCAGCTGAGAGCCATTCTGGATGAGGACTCAGAGGCTTCCAGTCTGAAGAAACAGGATCAGCTGAAGAACTGGCAAGGTGAGGTAGCTGTGGCTTGTTCTGCTTCTCTGATCTTCCAGCATTCACCCCAATAACTGGCCTCAGGTTTGATTTCATTAGTAAGTACCTTTAAGATTCATGCTACATGTTATGAAATAGAGAGAGCTAAGTTATTGAGGGTGATTGCAGGCAAGCCTTTGCACAGTATGGGAATTCTTCAGGCGGAAAAGAGTATCCAAAGCAATAAAAAGAAGTTCAGAATGAGTACAAATGTTGAGAGAGGAGGTATGTAAAACAATGAAAATAAAATATAATTAAGTGATTTCTTATTCCAGAGACAAAACTAGCTTGAGCAGCTAAGACAACAGAGAGGAGTTTAAAGGTCATGGCGAAGTCTCTTTAATGAACTAACGTCTAGTTTTTAAGAGATCTTACCTAATTTATAAAAGTTTCACTATGAGTTTTTACTCAGCTTTTTTATTATTGTTGATATCATTCTGTGACATGACTTTAAAATTTAATTCTTTCCTTTTTTATTTTCTATGCCATGATAAAAAAAAAAAAACTTCATGAGACCATATTATATTTGCCACTGGATTCCCAGTATCAAGAATGTGAGATCAGGCACACTCCAAGAAAGTATAATGTAAAACAACACTCAGCCCAGTGATAAAAGTATACACTGCAAAATGAAGTTATCTTTTTACTGTATTCCCTATGGGTCTGTGTCATTTTATCAGCTTCAGGTTTTGTAAGCGGATTCGTTCAACTATCTATTGTATATCCATATATATTTCGTAGCTCTTTTTTTCTTTATAACCCTACTTTCCTCTCTATTACAAATTGTATTCAGATCAAGACTGAAGCTACTCTTAATGGATTTTGATATCAGGAATTCAGATAGTAACTCCATGTGGTAAACTTTTAATCTTATGCCTAGTTCATGGTTTCCTTTCAGGAGGAAATAAAGTTTTGTCCATAACCCACTAGGTAAATTTATGCTCACATAAAAAACTAAGCCTGTACAACAAAAAGTGCCTGAGTACTATTCACTCTGCCTTGATTTCTAGACTCAAAATCATGACAGATTTTTTTGAATTTATTTTATTTTATTTTACAATATAATTCAACTTTACATATCAGCCATGGATTCCCCCGTTCTCCCCCCTCCGGCCCCGCACCCTCCCCCCGGCCCACCCCCCATTTCAATCTCCTCCAGGGCAAAGAGTCCCCCGAGGATTGAGATTAACCTGGTGTACTCAGTCCAGGCAGGGCCAGTCCCCTCCTCCCAGGCTGAGCCAAGCATCTCTGCTAAGCCCCAGGTTTCAAACAGCCAATTCATGCACTGAGCACAGGACCTGGTCCAACTGCCTGGATGGCTCCCAAACAGATCAAGCCAATCAACTGTCTCACCCATTCAGAGGGTCTGATCCAGTTGGGGGCCCCTCAGCCATCAGTTCACAGTTCATGTGTTTCCATTCGTTTGGCCACTCGTCCCTGTATTCCATCCATCCCTGGTCCCAACAACTCTTGCTCACATAAACCCTCCTCCTTCTCGCCAATTGGACTCCCGGAGCTCCACCCGGGGCCTGACCTTGGATATCTGCATCCAGTTCCCTCAGTCATTGGATGGGGTTTCTAGCACCACAATTAGGATGTTTGGCCATCCTATCACCACAGTAGGTCAGTTCGGGCTATTTCTCGACTATTGCCAGCAGTCTATTGTGGGGGCATCTTTGTGGATTTCTGTGGGCCTCTCTAGCACTTTGCTTCTTCCTATTCTCATGTGGTCTTCATTTATCATGAACATTCCTTGTGTTCCCTCTCTGTTCTTGATCCAGTTGGGATATCCCGCTCCCCCAAGTTCTCTTTCCCTCGACCCTCGCCCCTCATTACCCCCACTCACATCCAGACTGTTCATGTAGATCTCATCCATTTCTCCGTCATTGGGCGATCCCCATGTCTTTCTTGGGGTCCTGTTATCCAGGTAGCCTCCCTGGTTTTGTGAGTAGCCGCATGACAGATTTTTTTTTAAAGGAGAGGAATTTTGAAGCTTTGTAATCATTAAACTCAATTTTTGAGCTTTGAATGTCAGAACCATAAAAATGTCTTTCCAGTATATTATCATCCTTACTATTTCTACATGTAAGAGAAGAGGAAATAGTAGTATTTGAGAATAAAATACAGTGCAGTAGTATAAAAAATTCACTTAAAATATTTCTGTGGAACCAGCCATATACCTCTATCTTCTCTTCTCCTCACTATAGTGTCTTTGTTTGCTTGAAACAAATTGGCCATTTAAAATTGTTTCCAAAGAAAGTATTTGCTAACTCTATTTTTCATTGAACACATCCCCTGCCTCATTTGATTTGTTCTTTATTTCTTACTTCTTTTGTCTCCCTGTATGTCAGAAAGTATCTGTCACCTCCAATCTACCAGCACTCATATCACATGCATTCTTAAAAAGTCTGCCGATTTTCAGACTCTCTGCACTGTATTCTTTCCACTAGAATTTGTTTGTTGAGTTTACATTGTGATTATGTTATATCACTTCTTTCTATTTCCTATGTGCTTCTCATGATAAATCCCTGGTATAATGAAAATAGCAGTTTTCGGTTTGTTTGTGTTTTAAAATTACATCAGAACCTGAGACAGAATTTAATTTAATCTATGGAAACAGCTATGCCCTGTGATGTGGTTCTGTAATCTCACCCCAAGTGCTCTAAATGCTCATCTAACACTGTACATACCCCTACAATTTGAATTCTCTATGAACTTACTTTCTAGCTGGCATGTTCTCTTCTTTTATATTGAGTATCATCCGTTGACGTTTTTGTCACTTGCTTCTAGTCCCATCTAGTTGAACTCAGTGGGCCCTTTAAGTGTTAGACATAACTGCCTCTATCTGCATCCTTTTATGACCACCATATCATCTGGATGGCCAGTGTTCACAGTATATTTATTATCAAATTTTCTTAACATTTGTATTATGATTAAAAACACACAACAGAAAATTTACCATGTTAAATCATTTAAATATCAACTCAATGCATTAGAGCATTTAAGATAAGGCTAACACGATCTAGGCCAGTGACCATTGCTGTGTCAGACTTCTATATTCAACTTCAGAGTCAAAATTTTACCTACCAATCTACTACTACATGGATACCCCAAATTATCTTTTTCAAACTTTACTCCTAGAGTCTTCATTTTGATGGAGCACACTGTTTACCAAATTGACCACTGGCACTTTTAAATAAATTAATAAATAATAAACCCCATGCCGGGCGTTGGTGGTACACGCCTTTAATCCCAGCACTCGGGAGGCAGAGCCAGGCGGATCTCTGTGAGTTCGAGGCCAGCCTGGGCTACCAAGTGAGCTCCAGGAAAGGCGCAAAGCTACACAGAGAAACCCTGTCTCGAAAAACCAAAAAAAATAAATAAATAAAAAAAAA
>CABHPP010121395.1:0-14984 GCA_902168425.1 Peromyscus attwateri
TGGTTTCTCAATATTGTTTGTTTTTATCCCATTAGGAAAAGTTGGCAGCTAAGAAAAAACTTAAAAAAGAGAGAGAGGCTCTTGGTGATAAGGTAAATAAGGTTTTTAGCCATGTAATTTGTCTTATATTAAGTAGAGTTTCCTGACACTATGTTGCTTGCTTTCTTCTAAAACATTTCAGAGGTTTAAAAATAATGTAACAAACCTTTCTACTCTTTACTCAGCTTAGCAAATAGTGGTGAAAGCTCATTGCCTGTTCTCAGAAATGTGACATGGTTTAAAATTCTCCTGACTATACCTTCCTTAGTATGTTGTGCACGGACAATAAGCACAGTAATGCTGTTGTTCAGGAAGCAGAGAAAGCCCTCTGTGGCTTCGGGACTGGGGGACTCCCCACTCTAGGCCTGAGGGTTTAGCTCTTGTGACTTAAAGCTAAAAGAACTACTAAATACTTCTGCATTGTTGCACGACTAAACTTTTCATTTTTAAAGTTTTTTACATATGTGCTTAATTTAGAGTTTATACTTATAAAATTTTTAAAGCATGTGGTTCTCTCCACTTTTATCTCATATAAGTACCAAGAAAGAATAAGGATTCCCGAGGAAGGCAAAAATGTTCAGACTACACAAACTAAGCATTCTACTTTTTCATTCATTGTCCAAACGGTATCAGTTTAAATCATATAAAATCATCAATATTAGGCTATTTTGACCTTCAAGTTCTAAAATACCATGTAATATTAGTATCTCCAAAACTCCCGTAATCAGCTAATTGCAGCAAATTGGTGTGCTAATCAACTTTTAACGTTATCACTGGCCCTGGATTGGGGATGTAGCTTAATTGGCTTTCAACTTGAATATACAACTCCCTGCCTAAAAACACAACAAAAATCAGTTTTTGTACTGAAAGATGTCTTCCTAGAATTATCTTCAAAGATTACTAAGAGCCAGCAAGATAATTTAGTAAGGTAAAGGTGCTTGCTGCCAAGCATGGCAAACTGAGTTTAATCCCCAGAACCCATGAGGTGGAAAGAGAGAATCACTCCCACAAATTTCACACCTTAAACAAATATACCCACCCAACATCATAAATAATTTATCAATTCATATTTCCTTCATATCTCTACATAATATCCATGTATTTTGAAGTAGTTTTAGTATATTCTTGTAATTCTGTTCTCCTTGGCAGTTTGTTGATACGATTTCTTTAGCTAAGCTGATAATTCTGCAGTATCTGGTCATGTGATATGCAGTGTGTTAGCAATTACCCTGCTGTATTGGACATTTGTTATATTGATGTTTATTTCCATTACGAATGACCACCTCCTACAGACCTTTTATTTCTTATCATAAATTCCCCCAAACAGAATTACTAGGTCACTGGATAGACTTATATCACATTTTTTAATAGAGTTCAGGAAGTATAGAAACAGTCACCTGGATTTGTACCTTTGTGATTTTTTTTTCCGTTTTGTTAATTTCCTTTTTACTGTTAGATATTTTTCTTAGAGATAGATAATTTTTGTGATTTCTGCTACTTCTGCCTATTTTTTAAGTCATTGGATTCCATATTTACCATGTACATGTCTCTTCAGATTGTTAAAAGATAACATTACTCCATTTTGTTTTAAGAATTTACGTGACAGTAGTTGTGGTTTGAAATAAAGAACAGGTTGTTTGGAAGTTATTTGAAGACTGGTTTCTCAACTGTAATGTAAAATAGTTAATAAAATGCTTCTAAAATGTGGTGCTTTCCATCTTAGGCTCCACCAAAGCCTGTTCCCAAGACCATTGACAATCAACGAGTCCCCGATGAAACCACAGTAGACCCCAATGACGAAGAGGTAATGTCAGAAATTTGAATGCTCACCCTTGGTGGCTGTAATGCAGGATACCCGCTTCCTACCTCCTTGGCCCTTATCCCTCTCTTTGGTATTTGGCCCTCCCAGAACATTTGGAACGGCGCCACATCATGCCAGCATGGGGACCTACATATGGTGCTTCACTTAGATCTTTCTTAAACACTGAAAATATATTTCAGTAAATTTTGTGATCTTTCCCACACTGGTTTCACGTGTAAGTCTTGGTAGAGCTACTCCTGTTCTGCGGCTTATCCTTAGGGCACATGCATCTCTGAAGCTTGCTTTGTTTGCTGGTTTGTAAAGAGACAGTTGAGTTTTTGGGTAGTGGTCCTCTAACCATAGCTTACCTAAACCGACTCTAATAATTATCTAAATACTGGCTTCATTTTAAATTTTAGATAATTATTTCTCCAATGATAGGTGTATTTCTTGCTTTATTTTTTTTTCCTACTTCTGTGCTGACTGGAACTTCTGATACAACGTTGAGTTAACAGAAAAGGCAGTGATGGTGTTTTTGCTTTGTCCTGATTTGAAAGAATACTGTCGATACAGCCTCCTTGATGTGTACGTCATCAGTGTAGGTTTCCTTATGCGTTCCAGAAATCCTGTTTATGTTCTGTTTTGTCGGGAATGAGTATAGAATTCATTCTCTGAAAATACTGAGATACTTGTGTGTTTCTTCCCCATGATACCTTTATGCATCTGTGGGTTTTCGAATGTTAAATGGATACCTAAATGGCATCTGTGGGTTTTCGAATGTTAAAATAAGTATCTTGCCGTCCTGGGATAAGCCATTCTGGCTCGGATGTTCTATCTTTCTATTATACATTGTTTTGGATTGTTGATACTTGCTTAGAATTGATATCTATATTTGGACTCATGCATTAAACTATAGTAATGTCTCATTATCACCCCTAGTATTCATTCTTTTTTAAAAAATTAAAACTTCCCTGTAAATATCATGCAAATAAAAGTCAGGCAGTGAGAAGAGCTAGACCCACAGTCTAGTCTAAGAAAACCCATAGTTTAGTCTAACATTTTCTCTTCGTCAGGTTTTTTCAGACAGTTAGTTTGTGTTCCTTTCAGAGTAGGTTTTCTTTAAGCTTTTCTCTTAGTGTTTCATTTCTGTCTCCCTCTTGTTTCCTTCTACTTTCATTGAACTTCCTTCGTCTATTTTTATTTTATCGACTTGCTTTTTTTTTTTTTTGCTATGAGTGACAAAATTCCCTTTGAGTATCACTTGTAAATCCTACAAGTTTTAAAATGTGCTACTTTCATTATTAGTTAAATCAGAGTTTCTCTTTTGGTGGAATATTTGTTGATTGCTCACAATTTATTAAGTTTTTGTTTGATTAAAAATTTAATTGGCATGTTTATTTATGAGTCCATAATTTAGTTCATATATACTATTCCTGATGATTAAATTGTAGTACATTTATGTCGCGAATATCATTTCTATGTTGTGAGAACCTTCAAACTCTTGTCTGGTTATTTTCTAATATCTGATAAATGGCTTTAGACACTGATGATCTTACTCTGCTCTGTTTATATAATACAGAATTGATTTTTCCTGCCTGTCTTTAGGCCTCCTCCCGCCTCTCTCTGCTGGCAGATGTCGTTCCCCACCAGGTCTTATTTCGTTTCCCAGTCTTCATTTCGTGTGTCTCTCTCAGCGCTACATGCTGCCTCCCCAGCCCTTGAGATTCCTAAGGAGGCGTAGATGGTCAGTTCTAGACTTCTGATACACGTGGTTAAAGCTCTGGTTTCCCATGGTGGCTTTAACATGGTCCATATGTTTTGGCAGCTTGCTGCTTTTGTTCTTTACTTACTCAAGAGTTTTGTTTTGATTTGTTTGGTGGGAACAGAGGAGCTGGAGATGGAACCCAGGCAGCCACATTCTCCAGCCCAAGAGATTTTCTAATTTTCTTTCTAGTTGACTTCAGCTCACTGATTATTGTGTATGTTAATTTACAAATATTTGAAAATATTCTAGATTTCCTTCTTGTGGGTGACATCTGTTAATTCTCTCATGCTTGCTTAACACACTTTCTTTCAGTTTAAAGAGAGGTTTTTAAGTCCTGGCATGTGGTCTGTTCTGAGGATGTTGTGTTGCCCTTGAAAAACATGTGTTTCCTATTATTTTGGGAGGGATTGTTGTGTTGCTTGGTCGGCTGCTCCATCTCACATATTCTTTCTGAGTGTTAATTGACTTGTCACTGAGGGCTTAACTTATGTACTATACCTCTCAGCTGTCTGCTTCTTCTGTTACTTTAACTTTCTGCTTCCGATTTTAGTTCTTTTGTTAGCCTCACGCATTCACAATCATATTGCTCTATGAAATTACTTGTGTTTATTAAAATCACATTTTCTTGATGTACTGATCCTTGACCCCATAGAAAATATCGCCTTTGCATTGAGCAGTACTTCTTAGTGTCTGTTTTGTCTTATGTACATGGAGCCACTTAAACTCTCCCCTAGGGACTCTCTCCACAGTATGCTTTTCCATGTTTTGCTTTGAAGTTATTCATGGACTTGAATTTAATATGTATCACTTATCAAGAGCATATGGTTGGGTCTTGCTTTTTGGTCAGCCTGAAAGTTAGACCTTAATGTAAGTTATAAGTGTAGCTAGACTTTTGCATCCATCAATCCCCCCCCACTCCCCCTTTGTTCTCAGCTCTTCCTTGGCTGCTGTCGTTTGTGGTAGTTTTTCACTGTGCTGCTTTAATTCTTCTTGATTTTTAGGCTGGTGTTCTTTCAGTAGTTGCCCTTAGAATTACAACGTGCCTGGGTTGAGAGCTTAATTCTCAGCACTGGAAGGAAACAAGCAGAAGGCAGCGTGTGTCTTTAATCATCCCAGACTGCTATGAAGCTGCATGATTCTGCTAAACCGCGGAGAGACGGTGCTGTTAGAGTTGGTTTCCTCCATCCTGGCCTGTCATACACCTGATGCTGATGGTCATACACCACATGCTGTCTGTGAACAACCTGGAGTCACAGGGACTACTTGAATGCATCTGGAGCTTTTCAAAGAAAGCAGAGTGTGTGTCCATGTAGTTCAGTCTTTAAGTACTGCACCTTTATAGTTTAGCACCTGTTTCCTGGGTCTGCCTTCCCATCTAGTGTCATTTCTTTTGTCTTCATGGCAGATTTCCTAGCTGCTAATTACCCCGGGGTGTTTACTGAAGATACACTTTGTTTTCATTTTCAGAGACAACTGTTCAGAGTGTACAGCTTTCTTTCATCTGCATAAGTGTTAGTATTTTCATCAAGTTTATCTTTTTAGACATGATTTCTTCAATACTTTTCTGCCTTTCTCTTGTGCCCTTCAAGAGACTCCCTTTACACACACTGCTGAAATGTCTGGCATGCTGCAGTTCCCTCCATCCTGCTGCATTTCTAGGATGGTTTTCTCTATTCTCCATGCTGGATCAGGTTGGTGTCTGTTCATTCTCTTTCAGTCCACTGGTTTGTCCACTGGTTAATGCTTTCTTTAAATCATAGGACACATTACTCAGAGCTGCTTTGCCATCTGCCAAACTTCACGTGTCAGCCCACTCGGTTATCTGCTAATTATTCCCCCGATTGTGTATCACACTTCTTTTTCTATTAAATTTTGGGTGGAAGTTAGACATCTTACACACACAGTGTTATAGTTCTAGACTGTAAGTTATTTAAGTAGTTTATTTTGGGTTTGTCTTATTTGTTTGTCAGGATCTCCCTCTGTAGTCCAGGCGACCCTGGAATTCCCTATGCAGCCCAGCTGACTTCAAGCTCATGGCAATCCTCCTGCCTCAGCTTCTCTGGGTTTACAGGAATGAGCTACTGTGCTCAGCTCTAGTTTATTTTGTAAGGACTGTTTTGTTGTTTCTGTAACTTGCCTGGACTTCATAGTGTGAAATCATTCTCTTCTGGGCAGTGGGACAAGGTCTGCTCAGTTCCTATTGTTTTGTATTTAATTTGCCTCACCACTGATTGCCCTGTTTTGATTACATTCCTTAGGGCAGTCGGTGGTTAGGCAGGTACTGTTGGGCACCTGGAGTCCCTCAGACATGTACCTTTCTCTGTCTGCGCTGTGCATGTGTGAAGGAATGCCTTCAGAGCTCCACCAGTTCTGTCTCCCTGCCTTTCACACTCAGTGGGTTCTCAGGTCTCCCTCAGCCTGTGTGAGATTAGAGCCCCTGGTGGGTTTGTGGTGACAGTGTCTTAAGTACATTACAGCTCGGACTTCACCGCTTTTAAATGTCCAGCTACGCCATACTTCCCCTAAACGAGGTCTGCAACCCTGGTCTGACCTTTCCCCTACAATTTTGATTCTTGTTTTCTGCTCCAGGCTGCAACCCTATCCTGGAAGCTGGTTCTGCTGTTTTCTTCCACCAACACGATGAGATGGGTATAACAGCATTAGTCAGGACTGGGCTTCTTGCCCATATCTGTAGCCATTCTGCAAGAATCCACACATCTTAGTTTGTGCCCTGACAGTATTTTTGGTAGCTACCCAGTTTATACTCTAATTGTGCAGGTGACTCAGCCTCTTCGTGTCACTATTAATGTCACCTCCTGCGCCTGTCAGCTAACAGTCAGTCAAGCAACACTTGAAAATCCAGGCTCAGTGAACTGTTTGGTATAAAATAATCTCTCCTCTGTTCTCAGGTCGCTTATGATGAAGCTACAGATGAATTCGCTTCCTACTTCAACAGACAGACATCTCCTAAGATTCTCATCACGACATCGGATAGACCTCATGGGGTAAACACATTGATTAGTGTAGTCCACGAATTGTTATATTTAAATGGTCCATTCAGAAAAGTGTAATAGTTAATTGCCTTTGATAATGACAGTGAATAAGCTAAAGGAAAATAACTGATGATATGATGTAGGGTTACTGAGCACAATTCTTGAGGATAATTTTATGACCTTGACAACTATTAACATCATGGCTGGGTAACTCCTTGTTATGAAGTGCTGTCCTGCTCGTTATGGGATGTTTAGCAACATCCCCAGCTTCTGTCAATTATAGGCCAACAGCAATCCCACGGCCTGCACCAGTCCTAGCCAGCAAGTGACTCCAGATATTGCCATGTCTCTGTCTCCATGAAGTAGCACTAATCCTTGTTGAAAACCTGTGCCTTTGATACATGAGACATTTCTCTGCTTTCCTTCTTGCCCTGTCTTGCTCACTTTTGGCAATATTACCTTGATTCATCATTATTCCTGTCCTTACAAGATATCCTTGTTCCTTCTTACTCTCAGTAATTTTTCTTATTTTCTTACAGAGAACAGTACGACTCTGTGAACAGCTCTCAACAGTTATACCAGATTCACATGTTTATTACAGAAGAGGGCTGGCTCTGAAAAAAATTATTCCACAGTGCATTGCAAGAGATTTCACAGACCTGATAGTTATTAATGAAGATCGGAAAACACCGAGTATCCTTTGGGTTTGTTTTTAAGGAAATTTTCCTCTTCCTTTCCTCGCCTGTTTTTAAACATATTTGAAAGACTAGGAAAGGATTCCTATCACTTTTAGAATGAACATTTTTCCATAGCATTGCATCTCTATCCAAGATGCTGTACGACTTTTTTACTCATGAAAACATTTATCAGGCAAGTGTCGCAGCTAAAACACTGCTGTAACCTTGGTAAAGGATATAACAACAGTCAACCTGCCGTAGTACTTCAGGCCAATAGTCCTGCCTACTAACAACACTGTCCAGCGACATGAGGGGAGGAAGGCTGCGTGGGGACGCTTGAGCCGGTCTGATGAATGAGACAGGAGTCGTCAGTGGGGAAGGAGGCGGCATGAAAGCTCCGGCCCAGGAGACACCATGTAGTTTGGTATCGCTTCATCTTAGCGTGTCAGGAAGCACATGGTTCTGAGGAGGGAAGCCGTGCTATGTGCTTGGTGGTGGTGTGGGTGCTGGTAACAGTGAAACTTTCTGTGAGTCTCACATCCGACATAAATGTCATCTGACCCCAAGGTATTTCCATGGAGATGAAAGAGTTAAAATACATCTAGATGTCTTTTTGTAGTTGCTATTATTTCTTGAATAGTGCCTATAATTTCAGTATCTAGGAAATGACCAGTTGGGTGAGTCAGATTAGTTAAAATTTGTAAAAATAGCAATAGGACTATGTGTTCTGCCACAGGACATTTTTATTTATACACTGTTCTAATACACTGTATTTTTTAAATCCATTTTTTCACAGCTTTCATTGTTTTTAATATAACTTAAGTATATTATTTTGTTTGCCTGTATTAGTTTTCCAGAAACTAAAATAGACAGAAACTAACTTTTTAATGTGGCATTTGCTGTCCAGATTATGACTTGTTTTGGCTAGGTTATTATAATTTTTTGTATGCCTAATTATTCCAGAAAAGACCTGTTTTTAAAGCGATTGCTGCCTTTGTAATTGTTTCTCTAAATAACATGGCAGGGTCTGTTTGCGTTTTAGCAGTTGTCATTTACAGCTGCTAATAACAAGATTCATCAATTTAATGTTTTCTCTTCGCTTTAATATTTCTTAGAGGTACACAAATGACGCCATTTCTAGCTTTTACATAGCCTGTCTTGTCTTGGCAAAATAAGTCTTTGTGTCTGAAACGTTCATTATTTTGTTTTACCATTTAATCACCTTGTAGAACCAGCATTCAGTCTCTTTTCTTCATTACTGAAACAGGCACAGTGATTGTTTTGCATTATTTGTGTTAGTTTAACAATACAACTTACGTGTGTACCAAACAAACAAAACCAATTTATTTAGGAACCTATGAATTTGGAATCTGTACTTTGCTTTTGGCACAAGCCACAATTTAATAGGAATGTTCTAGATAGAATTCAAGCTTTTACAAAGGTTGGAGGAAATTATTTTAGATCTACTGGTCTCCTTAATTTTCATGGTCTTGTGAATGTGCAAACAGTAAGAACGTACTTGGCTGTATTTCATGAACTTGAACTTAGAGTGAATCTTTAACTAGAAGAACTCAATACTTGCCGTTAGCTTGTTTACAAATAAACAAAACCAGTTCTAATACTGAGGTTAACAGAAGTTGGGGGGAAAGGCATTTTCCTGACTTATAACTGCCATTTTAGGTGACGGGCACTGTGGTAAGTTAATTCTGACTGCATGAAAGGTGGCATTTGCAGCAATCCTTAACGGAGAAGCAAAATACTGCAAGTGTTTGAAATAACGGGCAAAATAGCTTCATTATATGTGGTATGTGAGATTGTATGAGGACCTTCAAGTCAGGAAACATTTGGGGAGATTGGATATAAGAAATGTAGTTTGTACCTGCATTACCGTGTCAAATAATGTCTTTATTCTGAACACGAGTCAGTGGTGACAGATGGTAGGAAATTAGCTACTGCTATTGAAACTGAGATATGTAGTTCTTCCCTTGTCATTAGAAAGTATGGGGGTGATAAAAATGACCCAGCTAAATCCTATATGGCTTAGTACTTAGAGAACCAAGGGCCAAATGCAGACTTATCATCTATATTAGAAACTGAACTTGAAGTAGAGAGCACCAACTGTAACCTTATTTTAGTGATACAGGTGGAAAGTATCAACTAAGAAAAGTCAGGATGGAAGGGGTTATAGAGGTGAAAAAGTTAAATGAATGACAAGTTGAAGAGAACTGGTGATGGCAGTATTGTTTTGTAAATCTCAGATTGTATGCACAGATGGAAAATGGTTTGGATTAGGGATGGTCTTAATTTTCTGCTACTGTGACAAGCTGCCATGACCAAAGCAATTTATAAAAGAAAGCATTTCATTAGAGGACAGCTTACAGTTTCAGAGAGTGGGTCCATGACCATCATGGCAGGGAATATGGCAGCAGGCAGGCAGGCCCATGGCGCTGGAGCATTCGCTTACATCTTATCTACAAGTTGGAGAGGGAGGAGGAGGAGAGAGAGACAGAGACACTGGGCCTGGTGAGGGTTTTTGAATTATCTACAAGTTGGAGAGGGAGGAGGAGGAGAGAGAGACAGAGACACTGGGCCTGGTGAGGGTTTTTGAAATCTTAAAGCCCTCCCCAGTGACACACCTTTAAGGCTACACCTCTAACCCCTTCTTAAACAGTCCACCAACTTGAACCAAACATTCAAATATATGAGCCTATGGGGGTCATCCTCATTCAGAACACCACGTTTTTAAAGACTTATTTATTATGTGTACATGTATATCTGCATGCCAGAAGAGGGCACCAAATCTCATTACAGATGGTTTTGAGCCACCATGTGGTTGCTGGGAACTGAACTCAGGACCTCTGGAAGAACAGCCAGTGCTCTTAACCACTGAGTCATCTCTCCAGCCCAGTTGATGCTTTTTTTAAAAATTGGGTATAATATAGCTTCTCCTGGCTGCTTTTAGTCCACCAGTTTTCAACCTGTGGATCACGACCCCTTTGAGGGGGTTGAACAACCCTTTCACAGGGGTTACCTAAGACCATCAGGAAACTCATATTTACATTATGATTCATAACAGTAGCCAAATTATAGTTATGAAGTAGCAACAAAATAATTTTATGGTTGGAGGTCATCACAGCATCAACTATTTTAAAGGACTGCATGCAGCATTTGGAAGGTTGAGAACCACTACTCAGTAAAGACAGCAGGGTTCAAAATCCAGGCTTCAGGAAACTATCCTCATCCCTTTAAGTACTTTTTAATTTTGAAATTTGGACAGAGTTGCCCAAGCACAGGTCTTGACATTTCATCCTCTTGCTTAAGTCTCTGGGCAGCGGGGACTGCAGGCCTGGACCGTCGATCCCAGTTTGTGTTTTGTCCATCTGCTTAAACTAAAAGCTGCTGTTAACTGAAAGCCCGTGCTCAGACACTGCTCTCAGTTTTGCCTGCTTAGGCTATCATTGGGCACCAGCCATAACTTACTCTTGTGCCACAAACCCTTGAGTGCTCGTCTGTCTCTTGTAGCTGAGACTCCAGTGCTTTTGGCTGCTCTACTTGCTGGTAGGCAGGTCTCTTATATTTAATCTGTAGTTTATAGTGTCTGGCGTCATTCCGTTCATGCTAGACTATAGTGGATTATAAAGGTTGATTTAAGTTCTCATTAATCCGAAGAGCTTCTCTCTTCTTAAATAGCAGCTTTGACTTCACTGTAACAGGAATTTGTGATCCTGTGATCCTCTTATGTCCTAATCTTACAAACAGGACACACAGTGGAGGTGAACTTACATACTAGTAGCATTGAATCCCATCTTTTTTCCTTCTTGAGTAGTGGTCATTGGATAGACTTTTGTTGTTGTGTACTTTCAACAAAAAGGATACCCTATTGAGAATGATGCTATTTAATTGTAAAAGCAAAAAAGTAAGACTGTTGTAGATTAATACTTATTTTCTTGTAAGATTTGATGTGGTTTGACTTTGGTTTGGTAGGGAAAGTTCAGCTAACCCAGAAGAACATTTACATCCATCCACTAATTTCTAGGTGCCCTCAAGCATACAGAAGACAACTTATTTATACAATTTAGGGCCTAAGCTATAATTTGGTATGCTTCTTAACCTTTATGAACAGATGGCCTTATTTTGAGTCACTTGCCAAATGGCCCAACTGCTCACTTTAAAATGAGTAGTGTTCGTCTTCGTAAAGAAATTAAGGTGAGTCTTATGTACTCTTTGATCAATATTGATCTCAGGTTATCAGTAGATACTTAAGGATCTAATTGATTTTAATTATTTGACCTTCTGATGACAGCAAGTTGTCTACCGAGATATGTTGCAAGACCATAAACAATTTTGATACTAGCAGTAGTCCATGTTGCCATGAATGTTTTTATAGTAGGCTTTACTTTGGGATGTGTTCAATACATATTAACATATTAAATATATTTTTGTGGGTTTGATAGGCCATATCTTACATTTTTGTCATTTAAAATTTTTTTTAAAGTCAGGATTGGTGGCTCCTGAAGTAATCCCAGAACATGGTGCCTGAGGCAGAAGGAGCTGTTTTAGGGTAAAGCTGAGCTAAGAAGTGCCAGACCAGTCCGAGCTAGAGTGAGACCCTGTATAAAAGCAAATTATTTTTAATGCTGTCTAAATTCTGGACCCAAAATTATAATGTATGAATTTTCTAATTCTCTTTACTGGGTATTATATTTTTTAATTTTTCCAGAGACGAGGCAAAGATCCCACAGAACATGTTCCCGAGATAATTCTGAATAACTTCACAACACGGCTTGGTCATTCCATAGGACGCATGTTTGCGGCTCTCTTTCCTCATAATCCTCAATTTATTGGAAGGCAGGTTGCCACATTCCACAATCAGCGGGATTACATCTTCTTCAGGTTTCACAGGTAAGGGCAGACGTTAACTTGGACTTTTTTGTCAATATAAACCTGTGTTCTGATATAATGTCCTTTAAGCTTTGCCATAGACAATTAGTTTGAATGAACCTAATTGTTGTTTAACTTTTGTCTCTGAAGATATATATTCAAGAGTGAAAAGAAAGTGGGAATTCAGGAACTTGGACCACGTTTTACCTTAAAATTACGATCTCTTCAGAAGGGAACCTTTGATTCTAAATATGGAGAGTATGAATGGGTCCATAAGGTATGTGGTGACTGCTCCAAAGCCCGTTTTAACTATTATTTACATGTTAAGGTGTGTGAGAGGGTCTTCTCCCATGAACTAGAAAGAAGCAATCTGATGTGGTCTCTTGGGCTGCCATTTACCAGGATTTGCTTGAAGTGGCCCAAAGCACAGTGGTCTTTAAATGAGACCAACACCAACGTGGGAATGGGAAAGTCTCAGGCCAGCTGCCCAGCAGTGTCTGAAGCCTAGTGACTCTGCTGCAGTGTTTGAGAACCAGCGCTGCTGGACATTTGGAAAGCATCTTAAGACAGATGACAATGTCCGTAAAGCGTCCTTTTCTGCCTAGTTAGCAGCAGTACTATTTCTGCACTACACACGGGCTCAGAACAGAAATTCCCAGCAGTTAAATTAGCCCTGAAGACTGACTGTAAGGGTCTCAGACATACCCAGAGTGTTGGCACTATTACTCATAATGAAAGCCAGCCTTTACTGTCTCACCTAAGTTCTTCTTCATTGCCTTTTCTCCCCTCTCATTTTCAGCCACGGGAAATGGATACAAGTAGAAGAAAATTCCATTTGTAAAGTACTGAGGGAGTAGTATTGAATTTTGCTGGACAGGCCTGTCTTGAAAAACATGGTAAATTATTTAACAAAGCACCCTTTTCAAAATGGAGTTTATTGATTTTGTAAATCTTATATTTGAACAAATGACCAAGTGCCATGAATTTCTACTCTGTTGTTGTAAATATAAATAAATATAATTTTGGTGAGGATCTAAAAGTCCTAAACCTTGCTGTCATTTTGCATTAATTGTGGATTTTGTTGGAATGAAGATTCAAACTTTCTAATTTGCACTCCCAAAGAACTTGTAGACTAGGAAAAGTGTAGCCGTGATTTAATACACCAGTCTCAGAGGCCAGATTACCAGGACTTGGCACAAAGTTACAGGTCACTGGAGTTAACCTTTCAATTCCTGTTTTCTTGCTCATTTTTACCTAATTACCTTCTACTGTCCTACTTCATTCAGGTATTGTCTTTTGAGTTCTCAAGTCCTGCCCCATTTCCCTCCGCTCCTCCATACCACACACACACAGTGTTTCTCTCTGTAGCTCTCTCTCTGGCTGTCCTGGAACTCCTTCTGTAGACCAGGCAGCCTTAAACTCAGAGATCTGCCTGCCTCTGTCTCCCAAGTGCTGAGATTAAAGGCATGTTACACCATCATCCAGCTCAAGTTCTTGATTCTTCTAAGAGGACTCTTATTTCCAAAGTGAAACAACTACCTTCCTGGTATAAATGCTAAATACACTACAAAGCATTTTGTTTTGTTTGGAATCTTTTGTTGTCTGTGTGAGCCCAGAGGACAATGTCAAGTGCCTGTCATCCCTTTCTGCCTCATTTATTAAACACAGTCTTTCATTAAACCGAGAGCTCACCATTTTAACCCATGCTGGTGGCCAACAAACGCTCTCCTCCACATGCTAGGGTTCTAAGCATTCACAGCCATGCTCAGCTTTTTGTACGGGTGGCAGGGATCTGAATTCAGATCATAATCACATAGCAAGTACTCTTACTCTCCACCCATATTTGGAATATTTAAAGTAATTCCTGTAACTAACTGAAAGAAACTGGAAGTCTCCCACTCTTTGAACAAAAATTTCCAATTGTTCTGTAAGTTAAGAGCTGGTATTGAAAAGATTAATATACAGCGCATTTCATTAACAGTAACAAGGCCAGAAATTTGTATGCTGTTTTATTGTATGCTACAGCCAGTGTGTATAAAATAGTTAAACCTTGTGAAACAGAAATCCATGAAAATTCAGAGAGGTAGATGTTAAGATCTGACAAGTAGAAGATTGTGTATTATGGCACACGTTATAGAGAAGCTTTTGTACAGACTTCAAATTTAGTTCTCTTGAATATCCACTGGTTCATGAAAAGTGGTTTGAGAAACCTGATGGGAGAAAAAAAAAGATAAAAATGTTAAAAAAAAAAAGTTATCGATACTTTATAACTAATATTTAAGCAAAGACAATTGTTTTTTATTTTTGAAAATGGTTTATGCTCTACCTATTTTTCTGAGTAATAACATACAGGTGATCCTTTTCCACCTCACAATGGTGTAAAGGGCTACCTGGGCATATTCGGTAATGCTGTTCTTCTGAGATGCTGTGCAGTAGCAGCAGTGAGGCTACATTCCCTAGTCCACTCCAGGACCAAGACCGGTCAACTACCAACCCCTCGCTGTGCTGCTAAGTCAGTAGACTTGATAGGTGAGAGTGTGATGTATTTTCAGCTTACTATGGGTTTGCTGGTATACACCCACCATAAGGCAACTGTGGTGATATATTGTGTACCCTAATAAAATTTGCCAGAAGATCAGAGAACAGAACAAGCCACTAGATTAAACATAGAAGCCAGGCAGTGGTGGCACACACCTTTAATTATAGCACTCAGGAGGCAGAGATCCATCTGGATCTGAGTTCAAAGCCACCCTGGAATACATGAGATTGACTCAGTCTAGGAGAGAAACAGAGCCAGGCAGTGGTGGCACACACCTTTAATCCCAGTA
>CABHPP010121396.1:0-42111 GCA_902168425.1 Peromyscus attwateri
AAAATACAGAGAAACCCTGTCTTGGAAAAAAAGAACAGAGGTGGATAATGTAAGCAGCCCCATTTTGTAGATGGGGAAAGTGAGGCACAGAGAGACTGAGGAGAATGGCTTAGATCCAGGTGTGCAGATCTAGAAACGAGTTCACAAGCAGGAAGCTGTGCTGTTGCCATTGTCTTGTAGTGAGAGCATTTCCTTTTGGAAAAGGTCACGGCAAAACATGAAGAGTGTCAGTGCTCTTTACATGAGCATGATAGAGAGTTGTCAGTAATGCTGCTTTGCGTCCCAAGAATCACAGGCTGTGTGTCACACCAGTCATTCAGATCCATGTCTTTACTGACACCTTCATACCTGGAAGTGCTGGGGGTGACACCATTAATTCATCTCAAAGACCAGTGTCCTTGTCTGAGGAATATGTTTGCAGAACGAGCCCCCCTCTGAATTGGGGGAAGGTACTACAGCAGGCAGGAGAGAACAGCTTATGCATGGCTAGTGTAACCCTCTGTGGCCTCGGCTCCTCATTCAAACCCAAAAGTAGACAGTTTCCTCAGGGGCCTTTATGGCCTGGAGTCTGTATAATCCAGAACAGCACTTCCACTCAAATGGTCACACTCTCCTCCAATCCCCAGATCTCTGTCATTCGCCCTAATGCTGGGGTGGAGTACCTGAGCCCTTCCTGGGTGCAGTTTATAGCTACTCATTTAATACCCTAGTAAAATACCCCAGACAATAAACTTCTTCTCAGGTGCCACCCTTGACTGTGAGAAAGTTTCCAGGTGTCTCTCAAAGGTCCCACCCTTTCCGTTACAGATTCACCCACCTAGAACGGTCCATGTGTCTGTCCTCACCTTCTTCATTATCTCCACAGTCTCCATTTAATATAGTCACATGGTGTTGTGACTTGGAAATGGTGTGTGTGCCCCCAAGGGTTCATGTGCTGGAATTTCATTCCCATTGTGAGGGAATAAGAAGGCAGGATTTAATCCTACTATGATATTTAGAGGTGAGCCTTTCACAATGACTCACAAGGTGACTCCATAAGGTATGCAGGATGGGGCCTTGTGGTTGAATCCTGGTGGTTTAATAAGGAAAGAAATCAGAGGCTGTAGGCTCATGCATGTCTGTCTCTGGCCATGAGATCCTTCTCAGGACCCTGTTGACAAGAAGATACAACCTTGACCACAGACACCCAGAATGCTGAGTGTTCCTCTAAGATATCACGTACCCATTCTGTGGTGTTTTATTAGTAATATAAGCTGAACTAATTCCCATAGGTTAAAAGAAAAAAAATCCTCTCTACTGTACTCATGCTGTAGAATTAGAACTGAGCCAATGTCAGTGGCTGTTCCTGGAGCCATTGGAGCATTAGAAAAAACAGGCTCAAGCCACCGAAAACGATCTGATGGCACCACTCACTAATGGGATTCTTCAGTTCTCAGAATCTTCCAAACAGTTGTTCATTCCATCGTGGCATGGAAAGATTTCAGTAGGCTATCTACTACCTTCTACATAGGCCTCCAAAAGGTTCACAAAATGCCCCCAACCAACCTTTGTAATATTATCCAGCAGCCTACCGCCCATCTCCTCCCCATGCCACTCACACACACAGAGCTCAACACTTCCTAACAGTCGGGCTCCAGTTCACCTTTGCCTATAGTAACTCCTCTGTAGTCCGTCCATTCCTCCAGATTCGGATGGTGTTTCCTACTCTGTGGAGTCTTGGGCCCCTTTCTTGGTATCTGCTTTACTTCTCGCTCTGCACTCCTGCCCTGCCCTCCTCACACTTCAAGAGAGAACCCTGTTCTAAGAAAGGTCAGTGCCTGTATTCATGGTGTGCACTCAATAGTCATGCCATATAGACAAGTTATTCAGTGAATGCTGCATGTTCTTAGGCACAGATGGAGTATCTGTGTGCTTCAAATGTCTCATTTGTGAAATGGGAACAGCCTTACCCTATAAAGTTTTTGTAAGGATAAAGTTAGGGAATATAAGTACAGTGCTTAATGCCTTGTTGGCTACATTCAGTATCCTTATAGCCCTCATTGTAAGTACCGTTAGGTTTATCGTCACAGTTACCAATGATAAGAGCAGCTCTGCTACATCCTTTACTGCTAAGATGCTCTCCACCTTAGTCCAAGCATCCTTCTATCAAAGTTCTGGGACCACAATGGCAGTGTTATTTATTTTTAAGACCATCTTGTTTGCTTCTGTTTTGAATGCTTCGATGACAAGGGCGGGGTCTGACCTAATATGTTTGTTGAGTAAGTCTACAGAAAAGTGAAGTTAGCGTTGTAGAAATGAAAAGAAAAAAAAAAAATCAGGCCCCCTCACTGCCGCTAGTAACTCACAGGGTGTGGGGGAGGGGGTGGGGAGTGCTGAGAAGGAGCAGATGACAAACACTTGGTCCGAGGAATATCTAACATAGGTGCACATACAACAGAAACCAAGCTGCATCATGGATGGCTGACGGTCTACCTTTTGATGGACAGCAGGCTAGTCAACAGGCCTGGTCACAAGCCACCAACCACTAAGTACATGATCGCACTGAATGCCTCCAGTTTGGCAATTTTGTTTTTATGATTCCAACAGACTTTTTTTTTTTTTTTTTTTTTACCATATTTTACTGCTAGTTCTGGAGGGCTGTGTCTCCTTGTCTGCTCCTCCAGCTTTATACTATCATTCCAGTTTGTCATCCTTTGGTCCCTCCCAGACCTCTGGAGATCCCACCATGCAATGAACTGACACAACCTGGCACTTTCCTGGTACTCCTCCCAATCCCAAAGCCTGCAGCTCAGAATTCTATTAAAAGCCCCTTCCTAGCCTCGTCTTCAAGACTTTATATCTAAGCTCACTCTTCCCATTGCCTGTTCAAACCCTCCACTCAAGCCCTACTCATCTATCCACCATAAGACCTACCTGTGATAACTGTTGTCTCCACACTATGGCCTGAGCATGCTCAGAGCCCCTCTGTGCCTAGTCAGACACTGTTTGGAAACTAATCAACAGCATTTTCTCACATACAAAATGAGGATGGTCACCCTTGCTTCCTTTGAACATAAAGGTAAGGCACAGTAATGCTTGGGAGAGAGTTTTACTCCATCAGCTTTCCTAACACACACAGCGTCTAGACTCAACCTTTCTGCCCCCTCTTCTGATGACCCCTTATTCTCAGCATGACTCCCCTCCTCTCTCTCTCTTTCAGGTTTACCTTGGATGTCACTTTTCCAATGTCTCTCCTTGTCTAAGGTACCTTTGAAGCACAATTTACATGATGCATTTGGTGCTATGACTCCCAGGAAGACCAGGAAAGTGCTCATCTCATTTGCTACTATGACTCCCAGGAAGACCACGAAAGTGCTCATCTCATTTGGTACTATGACTCCCAGAAAGACCACGAAAGTGCTCATCTCATTTGCTACTATGACTCCCAGGAAGACCACGAAAGTGCTCATCTCATTTGGTGCTTTGACTCCCAGGAAGACCACGAAAGTGCCCATCTCATTTGGTGCTATGACTCCCAGGAAGATCAGGAAAGTGCCCATCTCATTTGCTTCCCTTGCTGCCACCTATTTCCGTGACTGGCACAGAATGAATGATCTGTTACCTGGATTGACAGATGAGTTACAGTGTCTGAAATCATGCTACAGAAGTACAAAGACGCAACTTCCTATTGCTCAAGTTGTGCACATTGTCCTTTAAGGCTGAGATCCCAATAGAAAGAGGTGACAAGTGCTGGATTCAATCTTCCTAAGGTTCCAGCACATGCAGCCAACATGGTGTTCAGCAGACTCCTCCAAGGCCCCATGTCATCAGCGTCAACCAGAGCCACCAACTGAAGCAAACACATACCAGGAAATCCAAGGGCAAGGATCAGAAACACGAAGGTGTGAGGAAGGCAAGCAGATGCTGGCACTGGCTTTGGCAGGCTCTCACACCTTCATGGCTTAGGGGGACAAAAGGGCCGTGTTCCACATGGGGAACGGAGCCTAAAGGGCAGTGTAGAGCAGTTGCCAACACCTTGGTGGTGGGATAAGAGGTGAATGACTAGTTCTGGGAATTACTATGTAAATCCCACTTCCTTCCTAACCATAACTTTGTCAACTTACTGAAAAATAAGAGCATGTCTCAAACAACCACAAGGATGCTGAGGATTGCGTCTCTCCAGCTTGTCAACGAGAATCACAAACTTCATAGCAGAAACATAACCGTCCCATTCTCTTGGAAGCCGAATGGGATATTACTGACCTGAGATGAGTCACACCTTTGCTTCCCTTTGCCCTGGCCCCTCTTCCTCAGTTCCTATTCTTTCCCGGCTTAAGATGCCAGAAAATTTTGGTCTGCTACAAAAATTGCTGGAGCTCTGGTTGGGTATCTGCTTTTTTGAGAATTTGGAAACAGGATGGCCTGACCACAAACTAGACACACTTGCCTCAGTGGCAAAGAAATGTGCTCCAAGGCTTCCTCCTCTGAGACAATAGAGAATGAGTTTCTGGTACTTCATCTCGGGCTGGTAGGACCCGTCAAGTGACTCTCTGTGAATAGCCTTGCTTTGTAAATTGTTTGGTACTGGGGAACGGAGCTGCTGAGGTGCTGGTCTAGTGACCCATCTGGACTCAGCAGCCTCTTTCTATTTTGGAAATCACCTCTTTCCTGGAGGACAGGCGCCTCACAATTGCCATGCTAGCTGGCTTGGAAGCCAAACAAAACCAAACTAACTGAGCAACACAAGACAGAGTCAGTGAGACGTTTGGGTTGCCATGTTTGATGACAGACGAAGAATATAATGAAGTAACACTTTTTTTCTTGAGCATGGCAAGCAAAACAGAATTTGCCATATAGCATCGGAGAAACCAGTCACCACTGGGTATAACAGTCCCCAGTGAAGCTTCTGGAATGCCTGTCTGAATATTAAGAGCAGATCTTAAACATTTCTGCCAGCAGTATCTTGGATTTTCCAGATCCTTGGGGCTGCAGAAAAGTGGAAGAGAGCCAGTGAGGTAGCTTCCGTTTGCATAGTGTGGCTAAGACGTCCCAAACCCGGCATGATGTCACCCGTGACTACTGTAATTCCATTTTGTCCTAACGTCCTCAAGACTACACTGTTCCTGTGGACACCAGTCCTCTGCCTGAGCTGTTCCCTTCTCTCCCAGGTACGTGCTCCAGAGGTCCCTTCTAATGAGGCTCCTGAACATCTTACAGAAAATCACATCTCTGCTTCTTTGATTCCCCCAGCCCATCCTTTCCCATTCATACATCCTCACGCACATCTTCCAAGCTGAATACACCATGCTCTTTCTGATTCCTGTGCTGGAAAGACTTAAGAAGAAAAAAAAAAAAAAACGATATAAAACACCAGCTAATTCTAGTTTTCCCACCAAGGAAATGTCTATGAGTTTGCTCCCTCAGATCTCATGCTTTTAAATCACCTTGAAAAGCCCAAATTCATTTTCCTATATAATACCCTGCCCCTGTTGCTATCACATCCCTTTATTCTAAAATCTCCTTTTCCTCCTTCATACCACCATTGCATCATCATTCCAGTATACTGTGAGCCTTTCAGGGCACAGGGCAGAGTGGAAGCAGGCTTGGATCTACAGTCAAACAATATCCAATGCAATTACATCTTTAGTAAATGTGAATTACTCTTATTTTACAAACAAGATATTTGTAATATACTGTTTCACTAGAGAAAATCAATAAAATGAATAGGGGGAAATAAATGGCCCATCATTTTACACACAGGAAAAACACTAATATTTCTCTCTCTCTCTCTCGCTCTCTCTCTCTCTCTCTCTCTCTCTCTATATATATATATATACACATATATATATTATAATATGTATATTGTTCAAGGGACTCAAAAGACCAAGAAACCTTGGCTTGAGAAACAGACATACATTGTCTTTCTGCTCCAGCCCACCTGTAATAACTGAAAACTTAAGACATCCAACTTTATTGCCTAGTGTTTAAGGTCACATAGTAACAACATAAACTTACTTCATTTACTCATGATTCAAAACTCCTGATTGGACAGAAAGAAACAATAGAAGGCAGAGTTGAGATGCGCTCCTGTCCTGTGGTGTGCTCAAGTAACCCAGCCCCACCCCACGGAGATGAGCCTAGACAAGCATCACTCCACTGAACCCGGGGACACACCCTCCAAACAAGGTCTTGCTCTAAGGCCACAGCTTCCTATTTGCCGACATTCCTGCTGGCAAGACAATCGGGCTTGGCATAAGAAGGGCTTTATATGCCAGAGTCACAGAAGGAAGAATTTGGCACCTGGTGTTTATGTACCATAAAACCATCACCAGACTGAGCACAACTCTCTGTTTCTGCCAAAATTCCTGGGCAGGAGGGGAGGAGGAGACTCAGAATTGCGTTTTTCTAGCGAGGTAACCAGGATCTATGGGTTGACTTGCTAAGCAACGTGCTAATGCCACGAGAGATTTTTATTGAGGTACCCACCCCCAGCAACCTCCCTTTTCTGTGGTGTGACTCCTGGTCCTCAGGCCTTCTGTAACTGGAACACTCCACAGTCACTCCTGAGTTCATTTTCATTCCATTGTGCCCTGAGGACAGCTTCAAGATGGGGCGGACTTACTGGCTATTTGATAAACTTAAAACAAAACAAAACAAAACAACAGATAAAGCAGACATGCTAAGAAAGTTGGAGACTCCACTTAGAGCCATGACTACATTGCTGGAACTTTCGGTGAATTATTAGACCAAGCAGCTCATAGTTGTTCCAGTAAAGTTAGGTTCCTATTCTCTGTAGATATGCATATGCTTATCTTCTTGCTTGTTTTACAGATCAGTGTGTGTGTGTGTGTGTGTGTGTGTGTGTGTGTGTGTGTGTGTGTGTTAGGTTTATTATCATCTGGTTACTGTACAAGAGACAAACTGTAGGTATTTATATGAAGAAGTAGGTTTCTCAGATGCATTTGACAGCCCTATACTTTACTAGTCACCTTATGAAATGTTTTTCAAGCCTTTGTAGATAACTTTGCAATTTTAAATTGGCTTGAAGGATCAAAAAAAATTGAGTACCAGAATTCATTTTCAAGATTGTATCTGCTGGTAAAACGCACACTATCGGCAAGAAATGAACCACAGAGCACTCGAGGGTCCTGAGTGATCTTTCCTCTGCTGAAGGAGCTTTGCCTGTGAATCAGCTCTGCAGTGTCCCCAGGGGATGATATTTCTGGAGAGCTAAGTTTCTGTCAACTCCATTCTCTTTTCCACAGAATAATAATATTTAGAGATAAAACCTAGTCTCCCTTTCCTAGCCTAGGAAGGGGCCCTTCCAGGAGCTGAGACTGTCCTAAACCGAACTGTCTTCCTGTGCACACTGAGCCATTGGTTCCGAAATCCTTTCACAAGTCCCCAGTTGACAAAGGTAGAGGAGAGGAGCCTGGGGGAAGCATGGAATGCCCAGAAAGAAAGCTGGCTCATGGAGTCTTCAAACCAGTCACATGAAACTCCAGGGGAGACTGAGGAAGGAGGACTGCTCAATCAGAATGGGGAGGACGGGGGGGGGGGGGGGGGGGGGGGGCTTATGACCTTCTGTCTTACCTTTTGTGACATGATCCGATTACATCCAGTTAAGAGTGTCCTGTAGCACAGACAAATGTCCAAAGATCCCTCTCAAAGCCACACTTCGAACAAGCCTGCTTGCCCCTTCAGCTGACTCAAGCATGCTGGACTCACATGCAGATCACACCTACATCTTACACTGTGCTCAATTAAATAAAGGGTCCCCGACAAACCTGGAGAAGCCTGCTGCCTTCCAAGAGAGAATACGGCTGACAGCTGACCTGTGAGCTCTAGGGTACATGGAAAGGGATGTTCTCCTGCCCCTGGGCATAGTCCTGTGGCCAAAGGGGCACTGGGCTGCAACGTCACAACACCTTTAATGGTTTGGTTTCAGCTGAAATGTAGGAAAATGAAAAGGAACAGAAAAACCCCACACCAAGGAAGCAGATCACTAACACCAAGGAAGCTGGGCAGGAAAAGAAGCTATCCCAGGCAGCGGGACAGGACCTCAGATGGGTAAATCTCATACTGGGCTCATGAGCACACTGGGAAGACAGGGAGAAAAGTATTACAAGAGCTCAAGACTCCTTCACGAAAATTCTGAGGGAAAGGTACCCCCAGAGAACCTTGGATCCGATCTTTGCCTCAGCAGTGAGGAAAATGGAGCCCTGAGGGGCCACATCTACTCAAAGGCAGGGCTGGAGTGTGGGTCTCTGGACTCTTACTATGGATTTGTTCAGCTCATGTGAGATTCTTGTAGCATGAATCTTAAGGAGTCTTATTAATAAAAACAAACCTGGAGCCAGGTATTGGGGTGAATGCTGGAAGATCAGAGAAGCAGAACAAGCTACAGTTTCCTCACCTCGCCAATTCCTCAGCTGATCCTGTTTCCTCAGACTGGAAGCCTCTGAGTCCTCATCCAAATGGTTCTCAGCTGAACTGCTGCTGCTCAAAAGCCTAAAAGCTTAATTGACCTAGTTCCTGTTTTTCATGCCTCATATACCTTTCTGCTTTCTGCCATCACTTCCTGGGATTAAAGGCATGAGTCACCATGCCTGGCTGTTTCCAGTGTGGCCTTGAACTCACAGAGATCCAGATGGATCTCTGCCTCTGGAATGCTAGGATTAAAAGTGTGAGTGCCACTATTTTCTGGCCTCTATATCTAGTGGCTGTTCTGTTCTCTGACCCCAGGTAAGTTTATTAGGATGCACAATATTTTGGGGAACACAATATCACCACAGATGCTATCTCACACTTTCATTTCTTACTGATATTTGGACCTCAATATGTTTGATCCATAAAGAAATGACTTCATCTTAGGGAAAAAAAAAAAAAAAAGCTGAGAGGCCTTGGATGGAGGGAGAGGTTAGTCAAGTTGACAACTGTATGGCAGCCATTACTGGCCTGGCAGACTGAAGCAAAGGAAAAGGATTCTCTTCGATGGACACTGAGCTTCAGCCTTGGTCAGTTGGAGTCTCTGATAACAGGAGGATATTTGCATTTGTACTGTAAGGGTCCTTAAAGTTGCCTCAAAAACAAAACAAAAGAACAACAGAACAGAACAGCAACAAGGAAAGAGAGAAGAGTTCGATGCTTTTCCTCTGGCATTTCCCCTTACACTTCAAGTGCCCAGCTCAGTTAAGTTATTACTGTGTGCACACTAGATAAGGTTCTGATTTAAAACAATGCTTAAAAAGCAGAGTGCGGCGGCGGTGGCGGCGGCAGCAGGGACAGGAAAACTCAATGGCCACTATGGCTTCATGTACAGATTGTGTCGCACTCAAGGCTGAAATCCTAAACTATGTGTTTTTACCCCCTCCAAGCTGCCTATTGTGTGCTTATAAACAGGAACCTGGCAGCATGTCAGGGGTGCAAATTGATTTCCTTTCCCAAATAAAATTGTAAAAAGCAAATAAACAAGGTTATGTGGGCTAATGAAACATTACATGCCAGGCTGGGGAGAATTCCTTTCAAATGTATTTTCTTGTGCAAAAGCAACACAAAGCATCCATGAAAGGCTCTTTCATAAACAACATGTTTACACAAGAATGCATTACTTGAAAGAAAAGGAAAACTATGGTGTATCTCCCATGATGTATTTGGATTATGTTTTATGAAATAAATTAGGGGGAAGGGGGTAAGAAGGGGGTCGGTCCCTGCAGTGTAAGAGAATCTGAAAATCAACCGAAGCTGCTAAAAAACAAACTGGAACTATCCTTGTTTGACAAATTATTTTATCTGAGTGCTTTCGTAAGTTATCAACAGACTTAAGAAGCCCACCTTCAGGATTATCTTAATGGACTGAATCTAGCTCCAAGGAGAAAGTGAATGGCGCCCACCCCACTCCGAGATCCTGGGAGAGCTCACTTGGCTGCCGGGCGTCAGTGGAAACATCTCCTGGAGAGCGGCCTATTTCCTAATGGAGATGCCGTGGCCAGCTGGAAGCAGTTTCAGTAATCGAATGTGTAAGAAACTTCGCTGTAAATTGCCTACCTCATGCTTTACAACAAAGAATGGTGGATTTGGCCCTAAAACCAAAGCTGTCCCTGGTGGACTGTGAGCCCCAGTGAAATCATCCCATATCATCTCCCACCCTTCTCCCATCTTCAAAAACCTTTTCGGCCTGAGAAACTAGGTAGCATGGAGCCTGGTAGCATTTACGTACGCAAACTCCGGATACATCTGACATGCACTCAGAAGGGTGTGCTAATCGAGGCACGGGCAAGGCAGCAGGAGAGGGGAAGGATGGAACTTAGTTGGTCAATTGCCTGTGGCGCAAACATGAAGACCTGCATTTGATCTCTATCGGCAAAGTTAAAAAAAAAAAAAAAAAGCGCCGGGCTTGCTTGTAATCCCACCACAGGGGAGGCAGAGACAGGAACATCCCTAGGGCTTTCCAGCCAACCAGTCTAGTCTAATTGGCAAGCCCCAGGTCCCAGTAAGAGACCCTGTCTCAAAAAAAAAAAAAGGAGAATGGCTCCTAAAGAAAGATGCCTAAGGTTGGTCGCTGACTTCCACACATGTGCACATGCATGTGTACATGCACACACAAACACACATGTACACATTATTTATGTCCCCCCCACATGAACCTGCATACCCAGACATGCATATGCTTGTGTGCACCCACCCACCCACACACACACAGAGGGGTGGGGGATTGCCGGGAAACAGAGGCACTGTCTACCAACGGTCACAGAGGACATTTTGATTGCTGTTCTGATAACCTAGCCTTCTCTTGTGCTGCCGTCTATCATTAGGACATGGGCACCGCGTACTTAGTGGCCAGGAGCAACACAATTTAAGTTTCCATGACCCCACAATGGCCTTTATAATCAAAATAGGAAATGAAGCTTTCACCCCCACTTAGAGCTCCTATTTAGCCTTGAGATGTAATTCCACTAGCTCGTTAGAAATAAAGAGCAATTGGCACAGAAAGCACAAGAGATCACAGCCTTAACCTGTTTCCGTGTGATGGTGACTGTGAAGTCAAGATCTGAGCGGATGGCTTCCTCCCTCTGCCACACCTTGCTTACCAGACAGTCTTGCCCAAGTCTCCTGACCACTCAGAACTTTCTTTACTCCATCACTTTCAAATCCACAGCAAACACTATCGGGGGCTGATGGTCATGGTGAGTAATGAGGTAATATTTGTAAAATGCTAAGCGCTTCCCAGTCTGATGATCCAATGCAAAAGCTTCAGACCGAATACTCTGGAGAGCAGTTAAAGCGCAGAAAGGGTTAGTCACCAGTTGGCTGCAGCTCTGTACTAGGGAGGGGATTGAAGAGGGGTGTGTTTTGTAAAGGGTTTTGGCTAAGAGGTTGGGGCGCTAAGAGCAAGGAAGTGAAGGGGGAAGAACGTTTGGGGGCTTGCAAATCTGAAACATGAATTATTTTGCTTCTAAAATATATCATTAGCTTAAACACCCTGCATCCTTTTCAGCAACACCGAAGATAACTTAATTACACAAAACTGTTTCCGCTGCACACAAGCCCATAGGATGCACGCCAATGTGTGAGAGTAGAGTACGTGGAAATGTTGCTCCTTATCCTAAGTAAAGGATGCAACATGAAACGGGGGTCGGCGAGGGACACATATACCAAGTGTAACTGGCAACTTCATTCCCCTGTTTTCTGGGGAAATGGAGGAATCAAATTAATCATTGGCAAATTTGATAACAGATGTGTTTCTTGGCAGATCCGCATTAAGCATTCGAGAAGTAATTACCCCCTAAAGCGTGTGGTGTTCCTGTGTGCAGTTGGCACTGTGCGAAGTCTTCAGCCCCTTTGTTTTTATCTGACTTGGAGTTGGAGCCTCGGGGTGATACTTCAACTGCTGCTTTAGATTATAAACTCTTAACAGCACCTTGCTGGAGGGCACTGTGTTTATTGACGCTATGTAAGCAATTTACAGTCCCTTAATAGCGCATTCACCACAATGTTACAGTGTTTAACTTGTTAAATTATATTTAGAGCTTCAGGGAATATTACCTCATTGGCTTCACTAGTGTAGTTATTGATATCATGGAGTTATGGGGCATCTACCTGACTGGTGACAGCCACAGGGACATTTTACAGGCTGGGGTCAAAGGCAGAGGGCAGAGTTTGAGCCAAGTTGAGGAAGTAAGGGGGCTGAGCAGAGGGACAGGGCAGGGAACGCTAAAGGAAAGATGTCCGAGCCTGAGAGGACCAGCCATTCAGAGTCACTTACTGTAGCAGGAAGTAAAGCAAGAGCTGAGACTAGCCATATGGAGCTCAGCCTTGCTCTCCGCTGCCTCCATGGTGTACTGGTGACTTTTCAATCCCAATATGCCCTCTGGTTAGGAAAATGCCAAGGATCTCAGACCTGGGGATGTCACCGACTAGCAGCTACCCCACATCCTTTCCAAAGGGCTTAGTATCCAGAGCTCACTCAGCTCTTCAGAACCAAAGATTCCAAAGGAAACAATGTATTCTAGTTTGCCATCTGTTACAGTAGCAAAACCCTGACCAAAAACAAAGTGGGGAGGACAAGGTGTATTTGTTCTTACAGCCAATAGTCCGTCACTGAGGAAAGCCAAGGCAACAACTCAACGAAAGGACCTGGAGGCAGGAACTGAAGCAGAGGCCATGGAGGAATGCTGCGGGCTTGCTTGCTCCCCAGAGCGCCTGGCTTGCTCCCCAGAGCGCCTGGCTTGCTCCCATAGCATGCTCAGCCTGCTTTCTTATACACCCCAGGGTCACCTGCCCAGGGATGGCACATGCCCCCCCATAGTGGGCCGGACCCTCCCACATCAATCATTAATCAAGAAAAGCCCCCATAGACTTGCCCACCAGCCAGTCTGATGGAGGCAATTCCTCAGCTGAGGCTCCCTCTTCCCAGGTGTCAAGTTGACAACTAACCAGTGCACAGTGAAAACATCCCCACAAAGAGCAAGGAAAAAGGATCCCAACAAAAAGGCAAGAAAAGCAGCCCCAGGAGCCAGAGAAGATGAGGAAGGGGCGGAGGGAGGAGAGGAAGAAGAGGATGAGGAAGAAGGACAGGAGCAGGAACCCCATCTTTATCAAAAAAGAGAAATTGAAACAAGGCTAAAATACTTCTGCTCCCGAAGCTTAGTGACATCATGAGGCCTCATCAGCAAAGCAGCCAAAGGCCAAAGTATTAACCAGCCACAGAAGTGACAGGGGCCAGGCAGTGAAGGAAGCCACATGGCTGATGTATTCTGGGGTCTTAGTTCATGTGATATACCCGGTGGCTCACGAACAACAGCTAAGGGGTGAAGTGAGCCACCAAAATGATGAGGGGTGGGGGCAAGTGGGATCTGCGCTTAAGGGCCTTTTCCCATACCTCCATTCTGCAGCAGGCCCCTTGTACTCAGGGTACTTCACAATGGCTACCAAACAAATGAAACCGGAAGCCGAAAAGCCAATGAATGAAGGACATTGCTCACCAGCCTTTGGGGCCACGGTGATCATTAACAAAGGGCTGTGGGGCAAAGGCAGGTTGTGTGTATTTCGAAGGTAGGGGGCAGCACTCTTTGAGCCTAAAGGCCAGGTTTCCTAAGAGTGGAAAAGAAATTTCATGTGAGGGGATGCTGAACATCAGAACCGGATCTTGTGAAAACAAAACTCGAATGTTAAGTTGAAATCAGAATTCTTCTGAAATTTGAGAGATTTGAATGGTGCATCTAACAATTCTCACATGAGGCTGGGGTTACAGTTTCCAAGCTATCTGTCTGGGTGCCCCCAGAGGTTCTACGGATCTCACAGGGATGGCATGGGATGAAGTTTAAGAATCACACAGCAGTCCAGGACATCTGGTGGACACTATGCGAACTTGGGTTGCCGGGGTTTCAACATTACCTCATGCTACATGTCTTTGGACTATATCACATTTGTAGGGGGCCAGATTGTTGGGGGTTGTTATGATTAAAAGCAATAGCATACAAAAATAAACGCGGAACAGAAGATGAGTGTGGTTGTGTCCAGTCTGAATCTAAGGTTTTTCGAGACACTGCACACAGCCAAAGAAAGCAGCTGTAGTAAAGAGTGAAAGCACTCTATTCTTCTGGTTCTTCTGTTATCTGCTTATTAATTACTTCAAATTAATACAAACATGCATGGGCTTATTAAAGTGTTTGGACCTGAGTACTTACTAAGCAGAATGTTGTGGAATTTCTTTTGGCTTAGGCATGCTGCCCCCTCAACACATACACACACACACACACACACACACACACACACAATGTCTGCAACTGAGAAGGACCTATAGCCTAGTGAAGACTGAGAGAGACATGATTCATGCAGAGATTTAACAAAATCATTAGCCAAAAACATCATGTGGGTTTATTAGCCCTTAGGTCAGCTGGTGGTGTGGCTGCTAGAACCTGCCGCACTTTCTAAAGGTCAACCGGGACTCAGATGGCCTGAGAAGTCACTGCGCTGGCATCACGGGGATTTCTATGCCCTGAACTTTGGAAAGTTCCCCATGCACATGAGAACGAGAGCCAGAGATTTCTGCATGTTGAACTTTCTCCGCATCTACAGGTCCCCACCCAAGCACTCCCACTTAATTATCTTACTATGACTGTGCTTTACATTTATGGTGGTGACGTGAATGTCACCTGTCACTGTCGTCTGACACTGACTGCTTATTGGGTAAGCATGGAATAGTTTAGAACATCCTGAGACATCTCACGGACTGTTAATAGAACCACAGAGCCAAAGTCCTCTGGAGTTGAACAAAGTTGGTACCAGTATCACAATGTATCATCACACTTTCTGTTTCAAAGTGTAAGAAACAGGAAGTTTTAAAGGGTCAGGGAAGATGAAGCTGCTCATATAGGAAAGCATCTTCAGAATTTCTCACTGTGCTAATTTACTGACTTGACACAGTGTAAAAACACCCAAGACAGGAGTCTCAAGGGCTGGATCACATTGGTTGGTGGACATGCCTGTGAAGAACTGTCGTAATTATTAATTGATGTAGAAAAGCCTGGCCTACCATGGGCAGCACCATTCCCTGGTCAGGCGGTCCTGGGTTGTACAAGAACGCTTGCCAGGCATGAACCTGTGAGTGAGCCACTAAGCACCATTCCTCAATGGTTTCTACTTTAAGTTCCTGCTTGGGTACCTGCCCTGATTTCCTTCAACGATGGGCTGTACCCTATAAACTGAAACAAACCCTCTTCTCTCAGTTGTTTTGGGTCATGGTACTTTTCACAGTAACAGAATGAAACCAGGCACACCCACCAAAGGCCAAATGTTACCACTGTGAAAAAGACCAGGGGACTAGCCCGAAACTCATGAGCTAGTTTCACAGTTTAATCTCAAGCCAGTGCCACGGGTGGGAACTGAAATGTTTGGCTGGCTACAAAACTAATTCAACTAAATTTCTAACCAAGAATTATCAGGGGATTTGTTAAATTTTTTGTTATAATTGAAGAGTAAAAGGAATGATGTGCACATTACCAAAGGTTTTTTTCTTTATTTGTATTGGTGTTTCATAACCATGTATCAATGTTCACCACATGTATACAGTACCCATGGAGGCCAGAAGAGGGAATCAGATCCTGTGGAATTGGAGTTGCAAATCACTAATGACTGTGTGGGTGCTGAGAACTGAACAATGGGTCCTCTGTAAGAGCAGCAAGAGCTCTTAACAGCAGAGTCATAGTTCTGTCTCCCAAAGTTCTATACCTAAATGTATATATTTGCTCTCCCTGTGCATTCGCTTGTGGATAATAGTTTATTAGGTAACACACATGGCCTTCTACTAGCTATTTAGGATTTCCATGAGAGCTATAACATTGTCTTTGTCTTCAGAGATTTGCAAAGACCATCTGTTGGAATTTAACTATGTAAGTATGTAGGCATCATTAGCCTACCTGCACATGTCAGGGAAGTGTCCCAGATAACCAGAATCCTGAGGCAGGAAGGTTGGCTTTATGTGTCAGTGGGCTAGGCTATGGGTGAGCAAGGAAAAGCAAGAATTCAATCAGAATGACTTCCTCACCACCACACTCCCTATAAAGGGGAAAGCACCATTATCCAGAATAAGATGAGCCTCTTGAACTATAGAAAAATATGATGGATGAGACGAACAGCCTCAAACAAGTCCATTTGCAAAAAGGAGACTCAAGCAAGTTATGTTGACCAAGTATGCCACCTCAGGATGTCTAAAGAATCCCCCCATGGTGATTTTTTTTAATTCTTCTCTCAAATAATAAATCCCAACTGCATTTTCCCCTCCCTCCACTCCTCCCACAGCCCCTTTCTCTCCCCTCTCCTCCAGATCCACTCCTCCTCCATTTCCTTTCAGAAAGAAGCAGGCCTCCCAGGGATACCAACCGAACACAGCATAACAAGGTACAGTAAGACTAGGCACAAACCCTCATACCAAGCCTAGACAAGGCAACCCAGTAGGAGGAAAAGGGTCCCAAGAACAGGCAAAAGAGTCAGAGATACCCCAACTCCCACTGTTTTGTCTCACAAAAACACCAAGCTACACAACCATATCGTATATGCAGAGCACCTAACACACCCCATACAGGTTCCCTGACTGTTTCTTCAGCCCCTGTGAGTCCCTGTTAGCCCTGGTTAGTTGATTCTGGGCTGGTGAGATTGTTCAGCCATTAAAGGCTAGGGTCACAACCAAACATATAAGAATTGTTATGAACATGGTGACAGGTCTACCTGAATGCTTCCTCCTGGCCTTCACTAGCCTTCCCCTAAGCTCAATCACAACAGGATTCAGCAAACCCTATTTGTCCTTGCTGCCTCTCACAAACACTAGTCTAAGAGCTTTTGGGATAAAGAGAGAAAGTAGTTAATGGTGGCTCTCAGTGATGCCCACATGTGATTCATGCAGGTCTGACTTCAAACACCTCTAAGTTAGGGAAGAAGTGATTTTACGTGGACAGGCAATGGATGTGCTCTGAACGCACACGCTGGAGATCACACACACACACACACACACACACACACACACACACACACACCACTAAGGCTAGTTTTGATTTAAGCTATTGCTAATATTCATTGCTTCTTCTTGGCTTCATCATAACATAAATATTGCTAGCTTTTTCTTTCTTCTCTTAGTAGTTGTGCATACACTAATCATGAGAACCAACAGAAAGAGGACAAAACCATTAAGAAATAAACGAGAACTGTGAACGGGGATCCTGAGGAGCCTGACCTGCCTGAGGTACACAGGGAGGTATTCAGACCTACCAGCAACCACAGAAAGCAGACTGTCCCTTTAAACAGTCGTTGGCTTGTCCCCCGGTTGCTAGCATGGTTACAATTCCCACACAACTAACCCTGAGCTCTACAAGGAGTGTGTAGGTTTCTGAACATCCTCACCTTGGTACCCAGGAAGGAGAGGGGAGCGACAGTGGAACTGAGGATGGGAGAGAAAAGAAACAAAGGAGGAAAGAAAGTTTCTCACACCAGTGAAGACAGTGCGCTCCAACCCAAGGAGTCACGTCACAGCGTTAATTCAACTCTGTGTACTTGAGAGCTGAGGAAAAAAAAATGCCATCGAAATAAAGCAGAAGAAAACTTTTCAAGTGCATTGTTACTTAAATAAACAGCAGTAGTGATGATGATAAAATAGGCTGAGTGATAAAATATACAGCTCATTGTAAGGGAGAGAGGATACACAGGGCAGTGCAGCGCTCAGGTTAAAGGGAAGAATCACATCTTAGCTTCTCTTGGAAAAGATAACAGGCTCCCTGCACGGTGACTAGGTGTTGAGGGAAAAGCTTCACACAAATCAATCAACCAAAGATACACTAGTAAGAGGTACCGCTCGTCCCCAAAGCATCAAGGGCAGCGTCCAGGTAGGTAGAGAGAGTAGGCAGAAGGAGACACAAAGGAAAGGCTTCTACTCTCTTCCCTTGTCTCATGACGTTTGCTTGGATTTGGCCTCCGGCACCAGCGGTTGGAGGAAAGTGGACTTCTTGGGTCTCATTTGTTAGGAAGGAAAATTTCCAAGATGAGCATATCACTAACTCAAAGCCAGCTGTCCCCAGGTCTGTAATATCAGTCTACGCAGAGTTGAAGTGCAAGTAACCTCCAGATCACAGTGACGAATACGCGTCGCCATGTTTTAGCTGCCTCTTCCTCCCATCCCCATGGCTTCAGCTCCTGGACACGGCCTGACCCTACCCGCCAGCTGCATTACACAGATCTGCCTGTTTCTCATCACTCCTGCAGGGGCATTCTCAGCAGATCAGCTCCCAGATTCCCAGTGTCCCTCTGGACTCTGCACCTCAGTTAGGCTAATGGATCCTTCTACCCCACCCCCACACTCCATCTTGGCTTCCAGCTCTTCAGAGTAACATGCTTTCTAAATGACAGTGGTGCTCACTCATAACCATGCAGGGAGGAGCCCGGGCTCTGTCTTGTTCCTGTATCCCAGTAGCCTTGCCCTCTGGAGACACTTGTTCTCTGGGGAAAATACATTGCTGCCTTTTGTTTTTAACATACTGTAAATGCAGGGCAAGTATGCCAGGCTGCTGGCAGGATGCGGCCTCTGTGTTTTATAGGGCACATACTACCTCACAGGAAATCTGTTAGAGCCACAGGGAAGTTTAAAGGTCACATGTGACTGCACCAGGCTGTCCTGTTGAGATGTCCTGTTGCAGGCTAGGCCCCATGGTATAATGGTCAGCATGCAAGCCTCTGAAGAGAGGGTGTAAGAGCTTTGGAAAGTGTGGGAGCAGACCTTATTTCCTAGCTCAATAACTCATTAAGCCAATATCCAAAATTCGTGCGTCTCTGCATCATCTAGGATTGTAAAGCACGGGCCACGGGCTAGGCTGTGAGAGGGGAAATGATAGGCAGTATGTAACTACAACAAGAACAGCTCCCACACGTCAGTTTCAAAGTCAGCCCCTTCGTTAGAATCAAGAGAGCCAGGGGCCAACAGTAAACACTAAGCTACAAGAAGATAAAGGCTATTCCCAAGACAGCCTCTTCCAAAGAAAGTTACTTTATGAGCTTCCGGCATCATAAAACCAAACCTTTTTCCAGTAAAGTGGATTGAGGCATTAGAGATCACAGCATTTATGTGTGATAGATAAGATCAACTCCGTTTCTCAGGTGAGAAACGGCTCAATGATGAATCAATGTTAGGTTACCATGCAGCTGGACCAGGGCACCACCTCTCCCAACCCATTGTCCTATGTGCAGTTCCTGTAGTGACATTTTCAGAACTGCTTTAATTTTATATTAAACACAGAACACAGAAGATCATGTCCAAAACAACAGCAAAACCGGAAAGAACAATTTCTCTTTTTTTTTTTTTTTTTTTTGAGCTGTGTTCTGTTGAAATCCAGCCAATGGTAACTCGTCTCTTCCACAGAGGTGTGCTTCACTCCAGCAAGGTTACGATATGAATTATATTTGGAAAATGGACTTCTGTATGGTTTCATGAGGTTTGACACTGTTCTGTGGTGTCAACAGAAAGCTACTTGCAATGAGATGGAAAGATGCCATCTCATATATAATTAAGTACTTCAAAAAGATAGGGCCAGTAATGTCATTTGGATGTAGAAAAACCGAGAGATGGCTAGAGAAACAGATAGACAGGCAATCATCAATGTGTGACACATCTTCTAGAATGTTCTAAGTTATGGCGTGTGAATGAAAATTTTGAACTGGTATAAAAGAGACTATGAAGAGTGGCCCTGCATGAGGAGTGTGGTGTGAGAGGCACAGGAAGGGGGAGGCAGCTGTTGCTGCTGCCGCCTCCTAAGGGATCTGAAAGGTCCCCTGGCACACATTGCTTTGATTCTTAGCAGCCTGCAGGCCTTTGCTCCATAGAACACAAATAACCCAACTTCAGATGTGCAAGTGGGGAGATTCAGGCTAACAGGATTGTGTGCAAAAGACCTCGGTGAGCTTAAAATTAAGTTATGCGGCTAGAAGACACCGATAATGACGGTGATCAGTGATTATGATGGGGAAGAAACCGGTGTCAGAGGAAGCAGGGTGAGGAAGAGCCAGGACCCAGAGGCCTGTGGCTGCTTGGGAGGCCACCAGGAGATGGGAACAGCCAGATGGCATCAGCTGATTTGTTTTTAACAGGATTTAACATTCAGTAATGTACCCCCAAAATGTACACCCAGTAAATTAAGGCTGTAATTCCATCTTGGTGTTGCGGTGACATGAAAATCCACTCAAGCCGGCCTGTCAGGGTTTATGAAGTTATCAGAGCCCCTTGATGGAATTACGGCACTATTATGCACAGCTGGGGGGACATTACTCCTTATCTTAACAGCAGTTAAAAGCACAGTGGCACAAAAGGGCACTAAAATACCAGTTCCCTATTAGTGAGCAGCAGGGACAGAGGACAGCAGCATGCATATACGCACGCCGCTCTGTCTCCATCTCCCTCTGTCTCTATCTCCCTCCCTCCCTCTCTCTCTCTTTCTCTCTCTCTCTCTCTCTGTGTCTCTGTCTTTGTCTCTTTCTGTGTCTGTGTGTGTATGTCTCTCTGTGTCTGTCTGCCTCTCTCTGTCTCTGTCTGTCTCTCTCTGTCTCCTGTTCCAGTCTCTCTGCATCACTCACCATCAGTCCTGGTGCTGTATTTTCCACCTTGTCTCCTTCACAGTTTTAGCAGAATTGCCACAGACAGTACAGTGTCTGAAACAGGCAGCATTTGGCCACCTTCTGGACATAAAGGAACATTGGCAGGTAATCAGTCTGTCCCCCTGCCCTCTAGAAGGGACCCATCAACATACTAGAAGCAGGACAAATGACTGGAGGTGTTTAAAAACAAATGCCAGGATGCTTAGGAACAGCAGGTCGGGGTTCCCTCTGCATGGGATCCACTCTGCTATCTGCGAACTGTGTTATTTGGTCAGCCTGCTGCCCCTTTCTGATCCCCAACCGCCTATAGCATGACTGTGAAAACAGAATGTATTCCCTCAGTGTTGAGGGCAAGAACATCAGAGTGCTGCTTAGCCCAGTCTGGAGCTTCAGTCACTCTCATCAAAGGTTAGCTACTATCTTAGCATCCAGAGCAGTGTTTTCTTTTTGACTTTACATGTTTTATTCCATCTATTTTATGTGCATGCCACTCATGCTTGTGGAGGGCAGAGCATAACTTGTGGAAGTTGGTTCTTTCTTTCCACCATGCAGGCCCCACGGATCAAACTCAGGTCATAGAGCTTGGTGGCATCTGCCTTTGGAGCCATCTCACAGGCCCTACTTTTCTTTCCTTTTGTTTTTTTGAGAGAAGGTTCCACTATACAGTCCAGGCTGGCCTTGAACTTATAACTTGAGATCCTTCGCCTGAGTGCTAAGATTAGAGAAGGTCACCACCATGGCCAGCTATGTGATCAAGTAAGTATATTTGATTGGCAGCTGTAAGAAAGCCATGAATCAAATTAGAACCATGGGCCCATAATAGGATTCACAGGAGAAACTGGAATGAAAACTAAGGAGAACCCTTTGAACTTGACACCAAGGAGAATGTGGTAACCTTGGTGACTATAGTAGAAACCACTGAGAGGAAGAAATAAACTGTTTTGACAAAGAACTGTAATCAAGAGTTGTGTACTGACAACATCTTTTTAGCTATTGACTATTGCTGACCTCCTGACACAGGACTAATACACAGGACTGGGTGTGGGTCCACTGACTGATTCTGTGTGTTTGTTTTTGCATAAGCCCCTCCAATGTAGATTGATGACTTCTAACTTTAGACATTTATTAGTAGATCAAGAACTCCAGGGCTGTTGAGAAGCAGCTTTAGTCCAGAGCCTGTGTGTTTCCATAAGACCTCACAGGCCTTCACAGTTCTCGCCCACAGTTAACTCGGTTGAATTTCTAAGGGATTCTCTTGTCTTTGCAAGCATTCAGGAGAGATCTTTCCTTTCTGTCTTACAGTTTATTCACTTCCACGCCGTTTCAGTGGGATGTGGAACTCTGACAGCAGTTACTACTGGGACTGAGCACCTGAGAATACAGATGTTTGATAAACACAGTTTAAGTCAGGGGAGTATTCAAGGTGTCAAGGCATCAGCAGGTGTGTTTTACTTAAAAAAATACAAAATCCTAATTTTAGTGTATGTGTGTTTTCTCTGCATGCATATCTGTGTACCACATGCCTGTCTGGTGTCCTTGGAAACCAGAAAAGGGCAGTGGATCCTCTGGAACTGAAGTTATAGACAGTTTTGAGTCACCATGTGGATACTGGAAATTAACCTCAGGTCCTCTAGAAGAGCATCCAGTGTTCTTAACCACCCAGTCACACCGGGTGTGTTTAAGGAGTGAGTGAGGATTATCAGTTGGGCCAGTAGATAAGCTCAGTGTGAGATGAGGAGCAAAGGGTCCCCAAGTGCTCCTGAGTATCATAGCAGATAGAGACAGCTGGGCTCAAAACACCTGAGCATCTTCCACTCACAGAGCTTCAGTCTGACGTCCTGAGAATTCCACTTTACTTTCTTATTCTTAATTCCTCTTTGCTCTTAATACCAACTCCAACTGTAAAATCTAAGATCAACAAAAGGACAGATGTGCACCAGTTGAAGGACCATAGAAAAGAGTGATATTTAATATAAGCACAGATGTTGATGCCTTGCAGTGATGGTGTTATGTAGGCCATAAGAACAGTTATCTAATTAAATGCTATGGAGAATTCATTGGGATACATGGTTAGAAGATATGGACAGATGCAGACTCAGGCTGAAAAGGAAGCCTCTTCCAGGACCATACACCCAGCCTCAGACTGAGGATTCTTTGATCCAGCACCTCCAAGGCCCCATGGTGAGCATAGCTATCTCCCTTCGGCTCCTCTAAACCAAACCATGTTCTTAGAAGCTAGTCTCATAAACTCAGTCACCCACCGGATGACGGCCAATGAGACTCTTTGATCTTCCAGCATTCACCCCAATAACTGGCACCGGGGTTGATTTTATTAATAAGATCTTTTAAGATTCGTGCTACATTTCCCCAAGGTATTACATATTAGAACTGCTCAGCAAAGTAGAAATAGGGCACACTAGATCAATGAAGTTCAGACTGCAGTGTTACAGGGTATCTGAAGAGATTAACACTCAGAAAAATGACTGGTCCATTCATAGTGAGCAGGAGACCAGGTACTCCATACTGCAAGCAAGGTGGAAAGGCTAGAACCTTAGAGTTTGGGAAATGCCTTTTATAAATCTGTTGAAGTCTTCAATGTTTCTTGAAAATAGTGACTCGTCTCTCAAGACTCTGGGCTTGATGGCAGATCTCCCTGAAAGACCCCCCTCACTACACATGTAGCATGCATCCTTGGACGTAGCCATAACAGTTTATGCTTAATGAATGAGAAAGAATGTCCATTTCACTTGCTTTATGACTTGGGTGATGGTGGGCTAGGAACCAAAAATGTCTGTGCTTATTTTCAGAACTGACACCATGACGGGCGATCCATCAACCACCATTTACAGAGTCCCCACAAGATGACGATGGCGGATTTTGTCTTTAAAAGATGTTAAGTGCTGAGAGCCTTAACATCTGTTCACTTCTAGGGGACTCTGTCTTCACTGGGACTGTGGCTAGATTAACCTACTGACTGTGGAGCAGATCTTCCTCTGACTTGAAGAGCATAAAAGTCCACAGAAAACACCTGGCAGAGCTATCACCTACAAAACGTTTAACTAGCCAATTATCATGTGTTTTATTAGTAGGGAAGGTCCTTGGGAATGGAGAACAGGCTGGTGAGAACATCTTGAGAAACAGTCATTCAGTCAGCCTTTCTTACCTACTTTGTGCATTAATTCCCACACAGGAAACAACAGTACTGACTTCTTGGGAGCAAAGGAGACTGGGATGCTAAGAGGTTTAGGTGATTTTTTAATATACATGCCTCACAGGCCAGTAGTGGGCAGAGGGTAGGTCAGACAGACAAGTTAGACTAGCCACAGGCTGTGGATGTTTACATTAAACTCTATAGGATAGCCAATAACAGTATTAATTAGCTAGTAATTACTAACAACAAACATTTACCCAATACCTACTCTATGCCAAATATAATTCTAAAAACTTCCAATGCATTACCAAAATAAATGCTTATAAGACCTGTCTTTTAGAAAACACTTTTATTCTCTTCATTTTCATCAAAGGGAAACTGAGGCACATAGGGTTAAGCAACTTGTAGGTGACATGTACAATAGCCTCTTTTGTGGACACACTGAAAATCTGCAGTGTTAAACTGTCAAAGTCAGATGTCATAGAGGGTCATTGGTTTTTAATGATAAGGTAAATCTCTGCAAATTTTTAAGACTTGGTCGTGTTATTGTCTCTGCTCATGACAGAATTAAGCTTAAGTCCATCGCAGAAAAAGCTCAGAAAATTCTGAAATGTTTGGAATAGAAATAATATGCTTCCAGGTAATCCCTGTGTTAAAGCTGAGACCATGGAGAAAATTAGAAAATAAGGTTGGGAGAGATGGCTCAGTGGTTAAGAACACAGAATGTGCATGCAGAAGACCAGAGATAGTTCCCAGAATCTACATCTAGCATTTCACAATTGTTTATACCTCCAGTTCTAAGGGGGCTGTGACCTCTGAATTCCAGAGGTACCTGCACTCAACTGCATATACTCACACACAAATACACATAATTCAAAAAAATTTTAAAAAAATCTCAATGTCTATGATGCCACTAAAGCTGTGCTCAGAATAAAAGACACAGCTGTACATGCGTGCATTGGAATGGGAAGTTATCCAAATCCATGATTTAAGAAAGAAGGGCAAATTCCATCCAGAGAAAGTAGCAATCATGACAAATAAGGCAGAAATTTTTAAAAAAGAAAGAAAGAAATGCATATACAATAAACTCCCCTCCAACCAGTCTGAAAAACTTACTGCAGAGGACACATCCCTAGATAATCTCAGGTTATAAATAGAAACATAAGATATGCTCTTCTCCAAGGCTACTCAGAGAAAGCCTGTCTTGGGATTAAAAAAAAAAAAAAAAGATATGTTCTTCCTCCAGAGTTCTGTGACACTGTTTTGCAAAGGAGCTGTATGAATATTTCATCATCATCTTTGTGATTATTATCACCACCACCACCACCATCACCACCACCATCATCATCATCACTTGAAGTCTCTGCAAGCTGTTCAAAAGAGGTAGGGAACACTTGTCACACCTTCATCTTCAGACAAGTCTCCTAACTCTGAGACTAAGGTTCTATCCAAGAGGACCCAAAGCCTGAATCCAAGGCCACATGCTTCCCTTGCTTCCTCCTTAGTCTAAAATAGTCAATATCAGGTCCACTCCAACTCTCCTAGGTGTCTAGGAGAGCCTCGGCATCTAAAGCTTACAAAGTCACAGTTATGAAATACCAGCCTTTCCCGTTGATTGTCAACCTCTCGAGACTGCAGGAATGGTTTCAGTGTTTGATTACCAAGGAACGCTCTCTCTTCATCTCACAGGTGATGAGGTGTCCATGGAGATGTCAGTACCACCTCCTCATTTCATTGATAACTTAAGCATCTACTTGACTGGCCTGAAGTTCAGGCGGCAGTGATGGGTGGAACCCAGACTTCAACAGTCTTCAAATTCCAGATTCGGTGCTTTTTCTAGCTCTCTGCACATTAGAGGTGCCAAATGTATTGTAAGTTTCCTGAAAAATAAACTTTTCTTCAAAGAGGAGTGCCTGAGCATGATACAGAGTCCACACTTCTCTCTCAGAGGATGAAGACGGTCTTAATCTGGAGCTCACCTCCCAGCTCTGCCACCAACTGCCTGGGCGACACTGAGCATCCTAATCCCTCTCTTCCCGTTTCCTCACCTGTAAAACCAGGATGATAACAGCATCTGCCTTAGAGGTTTCCTGATTTGTTTCGATATAGAAAAACCAGAAAGCACATACATACCAGTATCTAGCACAGCATTAAAAATGACCCTCACCAGCTGGGCAGGCAGTCCAGTCCTTCCTCAGTCCTTCACCACCTCCAACTTTACTTTGGTTTTAAACCTTACAACCCAAAATCTTCTTTATAGCACAAGCAAAACACTAGCATTAGAGCCCAAACACCCCTCTGAATACTCACAGGGTGCCCAGAATTGAGGATTTACAGCTGAGCAAATGATGTCTGCTCCACTACAAATACATTGAGGAAATGGCAATGTGAGGAATTTCAACACAGGATGGAGGCCCTGTGCCTAGTTAAAATAAGTGAAACCAGGGAGGGCAATGCATAGAGCCTCCCTCCCCCATGTTTATATAAGTGGCATTTTAAAATATTTTACTTGAACTCGGTCACATTCATTGACAGAGATTTATTGGGGAAAAATCTAAACCTCCCTTTCCATCAGGCAAGGTGTGGCCAGTACTACTCAATGTGAAACGGAGAACAGGAGAGGTGTGCAGGCTCCGAGGATGACACTGAGGGCTCAGGATGGAACTCCAGGTCTCCTTTCTCGGGACAGTCTCCGTCTTTCTGTCCCCACCTCCCGGAAAATCAGCTCTACACTTTTCCGAGATTTGTGAAGGCGATGTTGCCTTTCTTTCATTGATCTCCCCTCTGCCTTTGCATGGACTGGAACAGGTTCGACCCAGTCATTCCTGTACTCGGTTCAACAGAGCACACTTTGACTGTGTCGGGGGACCCCAGCCATCAGTACCCTCGCCTGTCCGTGACCATCCCAGGCTCCATTTCTTTTCCTTTTCTTTTCTGGATTTTGTTGTAGTTTTGTTTTTGAAACAGAGGCTTACGGAGTCCAGACTAGTCTGGAACTTGCTATGTGGTCAGGGCTGGCTTTGAGCTCCTGACTTTACATTTCAAGTGCTAGAATTAGAGGCACATGCAGCCATGCCAAGCTCCACTTCCAGCTCCAAGACATCCACATCAATGACCTGCCTCTGAGGGGATATTTAAATGCTCTTGCACTCAAAGTAAATGCAAATAACATACTACTGTGAAAAAAAAAAATCTCCAAAGGCACACTATAGAAAATTATTTTGTGTTTTGGTGGAGGCCAGAGCTGTTTTAAACAGTCATTATAAAATGGATGGCTGTGTGGGATGATGATTATAAAAACTTGCTTCACCACACTATTTTATTCTCTTAAGGGACTTCATAAAATCACGTGATGTAGCTGAAGTATATACAGTAGGGTGAATGTTCCATACACTGTGGTAGATAGCATTTATAAGGACTATCATTGGAGTTAGTGAGTTAAGGCTGATGTCTGACTCTGGGAGAGAACACCAGAATACACTGAGTGACTGTCAGCCCCAGGCTGGTGAGGGCAACACCATGATGCCTTATGAAGTAAAACCGCCAACTCTTTTTTAACTTACATTTTTAATAACTTTATAGATAAGTACTATATTCACACCGTTTCCAACCATCCCTCCCCACCTCCAACTCCTCCCATGCCCCCCTCACTCCCTCTCAAATTCACCTTCTTTAATTATTATTGTTACACAGACACATATGGAGAGAGACAAAGAGAGAGAAAAAAAACTTCCCTGGGTCCAGTTAGTGTCGATTCAAGGTGCTTGTGAAGCACTGGCCTACTTCTCACAGGCATGAGGATGAAGAAAGGAAGCCCACTCAATAAGGAATCCTGTTGTTCCAGGAGGACAATATGGATTGTCATCTTGTGGCAGTAAGATGGGGCCTTCTGTCAGAGGCTCCAGCCCATGCAGAGACTGCCTTAGCTGTCACACCACTTACAATGCGTTTTCCCTTCAGCCTAAGGGAAGGGGCCTTCACTGGCCAAGCCAGAGATGGCTCTGGGAGAGGATGGGGAACTGAGTTAAGATGCCTGGCCAGAGCATCTATCTGCCCTTCCTAGAAGGCTGGGCCTCCCAATCTGCTTCGTAAAGATGTCCTTGTCTTTGCACATGCCCAGTAACTTCTGAAAGACAGCACTCTTATTTGAGAAGGATCCAAGAGCCAGTGGACAATTTTCTAGCATGCTAGACAGACAGACAAGAATGTGCAGGGCAAATGGATCAGAGTCCCCTGTGTTTTCTTCTGGGAACTCCTATTCCTGAGCCCCAGGCACTGTTGGTCTGAGAGCCTTTCATCCAGGACTGTTGGGTGAATTGCTCCTCCAGGGTTGGAGAGATGAGGACCTGCATCCTCAGAGTATAGCAGAAAACCAATTCCCTTGGCCAACTACTCCTGGGCATGGGGGCCTATCCTGAAGTATGTCTCTCCATTGGAGAAAACTGACTTCCCTCTCCCAGCAGGTGTCAATTGCAGATATCTTCTTTGTGAGGGGTGGGATTTTGCATCCACTTCCCCTTCTCCGTGCTGGGATTTTGTCTGCTTTGAAATCGTGCAGGTCTTGGGTGTGCCGTTGCATTCTCTGTGAGTTCATATGTGCATGGGCCCATTGCGTCTGGAAGGTGCTGTTTCCTGGGAACCATTCACCACCTCTGGCTCTTACAATCCTTCCAGCTCCTCTTCCACTTGTTGTTTTCTTTGGGGAGTGGACTTATTTTGTTTTGATTTTTTTTTTTTGTCTTACTGGGTTTTTGATTATTTTGATTTTTGATTTTTGTTTTGTTTTTTTTGGAGAAAGAGATAGAGATAACGAGACGAGAGAAAGAACATGAATTTAGGTGGGTGAGTAGGAAGGTACGGAAGGTCTGGGAAGAGTTGTGGGAAGGGAACATGATCAAAATATGTTGTATTAAAAAAATTAAATAACAACGACAAAATAGGGCCATTATAGATATCACTAAGGTTTGTCATCATATTGGAAGAAGGTAGGTCCCCAGTACAGAATGAGTGATGTCCTTATAGAAAGGAGAAATCTGGAAAGAGATACACACAGGCAGAATGCCATATACAGAGAAGTCAGATGTCAGGATGACGTATCTACGAGCCAAGAAATAACAAAGGTTGCCAACAAAACACCAGCCCTCTGTTGCCCCCCAGGATTTTTTTTTTCATTTTTACCTTCAAACAGCATATCCCCAAATGAAACTGACAAGGACTCAGAATGGCTAGTCAGTATTTCTTGACAGCACCAAGGAAAGAAGAAATTTCATTTCATGTTGTAATCACAAGATCTTCCTCCTTTCCTAAGTCCCATTCTCCTGAAGAAGATCCTATCTTACCAAGGCCGCTGCCATCCCTCTTCCCTGGCCTCTGTGTCAGATAAAGGACAGGCGCAGATGGAGACCAGAGAGGCCTCTGGAGAGTTTTGGCCTTGCTTGTTTATTCTGGGACACACTTATGCCATCTCAACTGTGGTCAAAGGACTCTGAATCAGAACACAAACAAAGCTGGCTGTGGCCAAGGGCCAGGGTAAAGTTCTCTTGTGCAGCTTTCTTGGAGAGCCATTTTGCATGCCTTTTCTATGATAATCACAGCTCCTTCCTATGTATTGAACTTTGCAGCCAGAAGGAAAAATAAATAAATAAGGCTGACTAATGGCTTGTTTCCCCAGAGGCGGCTTTTTATGGGATCATATGTTTTTTCAGCTTCTCCATCACAGTTTCCTGCTTGGACACTAGGAGCCCTTGACATTGGCTACAACTTCATGCATTATGGATAGCAACTCAAACCACTGCCCCTGAGTGGCTGGACTGGAATCCAGCAAGACCACAGCACCATCGCAGGTCACAGCCATAGCAAACCTTGTACCCTTTGATGACAGTACATAGTAGCAGGTCTTTCAACAACTTCCAGGTCGAACATGGCCCTTCTGTGGCATTTTGAAGAAAAAACAAGATCAGGTAGACTGATCTTGCAAATAGTCAAGAGCAACTGCAGCAACTAACACACACACACACACACACACACACACACACACACACACCTGATCATAAGTGACTAAGAACAAGGAACTTCATTTTTCATCAGTGAAGCAGAAGGTTATGATGAAACCTGCCTCAAGAAGCTGTGATGAGGATAGGAAGTAGTGAAGATAGGAAGTGATGATGAGGATAGGAAGTGATCAAGATAGGAAGTGATGATGAGGATAGGAAGTGATGATGAGGATAAAAAGTGATGAGATAGGAAGTGATGAGATAGGAAGTGATGATGAGGATAGGAAGTGATGAGGATAGGAAGTGATGATGAGGATAGGAAGTGATGAGGATAGGAAGTGATGAGGATAGGAAGTGATGAGATAGGAAGTGATGATGAGGATAGGAAGTGATGATGAGGATAGGAAGTGATGAGATAGGAAGTGATGAGGATAGGAAGTGATGATGAGGATAGGAAGGAATGATGAGGATAGGAAGTGATGAGATAGGAAGTGATGATGAGGATAGGAAATGACAGTTTATGATACCTGGTCTGTGCTGGGCAAATAATAGGGAATATTATCAGGTGTTCCAATACTCTACCATGAAGTGTTCCTGGCAGATAATCCCACAACAAGGTCAATGAGAGTGTACTAGAGCCCACTAGATCTTCCAGTAGGGTTGAGTAAACTAGTAAACAATGACCAACACAGTCCTCCAGCCTTTCTTGCACAGCTTTCCCCAGAATGCCTTATTTTTCATATCCTTCCACTCCAACCCCCAAAGATCAGGAGGATGGGGCAGAAAGAAACTACTGCTGCTCCTATCTGTTCCCACCTTGGATTGTGTGGTTCAAGGTCAAGGGGTTGATTTAAATGCAGAACCACTTATTTTGGGGTAATTTCGGTTTAATTATGCTTAGGTCAGTAGATTTATCATGTTAGATTTGGGAAGAAGTCACAAGATGAGTCATGGAAACATTTTTGATAAAATTTGTGGAAACTTGGGACATCTGTGATTTCTTTTCCCTTGCCTCACTGCTTCCCTGCTTTCACAGACCCACCCTTCTTGCCTGTCAGCAGGGCCTCTGCAGGGAGTCACTTGAGGGAGTTACCCTGGGCCTCCCATCCCAGCATCCTCTGCAGCCCAACATTATTTGAGTAGGCCACCAACTGAAGTCTAGAGCTAGTGAACCTCTTCCCTGCAAACTCTCCCCTGTCAGTTATTTTTCTCTGTCATGGATTACTGCTCTTGATGAACAGGCAACAGTTGATAGGCACTCTGTTAGAGTCCCTTCCGGACAACCAGATCACCTGTAGACAGTAGAGGTTAGCAGCTAAAGATTCAAGAAATCTTTAAACACATTGGAAGTGCCGTGGGGAGGAAGTACGGTGCAAGCGTGCATGGGTAGTGGAGCGAGTGTCTGTCAACATAGCTGTGACTTGAGCTAAACAAGACACCCTGTCTGGTTCCACAGGATCCCAACTCTCTGGGATGTTCATAGCTGTTGCACACAAGGAAAAAGTTTCCATGGTTAAATAATACGTTTTTAAAATGCTGTGTTGAATATTTCATTCCTGTCAGACACTGTTCAGTATCAACTACTACAGAAGTAACAAAATGTGAATAAATTAGATGCCGCAGGACAGAATGAAGTGCCAGTCTGAGTCTGCAGCATTTGTGACAAGAGAAAAGGCCTGTGCTCCCAGCTGCTGGGCCTGTGTGTGGACCAGTACTCTCTCTGGGACCCCAGCCCCAGAAGCACTACAATACATCCTTTGTGCACAGCTGGACTTGGCCAGTCTATATAGCTGGTGCACATGGCCATGGAGACTGCTTTCTCTCCATCAGGTCAAACTGGCCTACACCGTGGGATTCTACTTTGATAGTCAACGTTTAAAGCCAAGGATTTATTTTTTTTCCCCAATAGTGCTCTACAGACATCAAAATTCTGCTAATCTGAAACACCTAGATCCTATCAGGAAGCATGTCTTTCCAGGAAGTCACTCAAACGTCAAAGACGGCAGAGCAAGCTAGTATACACAGGATAAATGGTTTCATGGGTAAATAACTGAGGAATAGGTAAATGTCTTCCAAAGACATTCAGATCTGATTTCTGTTGGCCTCAAGAGCATTTCTCTAATTTTGTTCTAAACAAATCATCCTGGCACATTCTTTTCGCTGATCTGACTGATCTGAAAGTCAGCCCTGCCACCATCTGTCAAACCTTCCTAAAAAATAAATACCAAGTTTCCTGCATCACCTGAGTTGGGAAGGGAAACTTCAGGGGAATTTCTCAGACTTTTGATTTATATAACAATCACCTGTAACAACACAATGATCACCTCCCGTCCTGAGGGTCACAGATGCTGAACCCCCAACTAAGTTTTGACAAAAGCTTTGCAAGGTTTTAGTCTTTGGGCATACTGCAGTGATGAAAGGGCTTTCTGAGTCACAGCTACCATCTAAAATCCAGGAAAAGTTATAAGCATACAGTGTTTGCTTAATTTCCTCATGTCAGATTTGGCACAGAAATCTTAGAAGCCTGATTTTTCGGATATATTTACAGTGAACAGAATGAGAGCAGGAATAACCAGAAACCACAGCATATATGTACTTGACATATGAGCTTCACTCACATCAACCACAGCCTGGAAGGTATGTGGTTGTTACTGCTGTTTTGCATATGAGAAGACTGAAGTTCATAATGCTAGGCTACATGCCAATACCTAACACTGATACCTACCATTCTCTGTGTGTGTGCCTCTCTGTCTCTGTCTGTGTCTGTCTGTGTCTGTCTGTCTCTGTCTCTGTCTCTGTCTGTGTCTGTCTGTGTCTGTCTGTCTGTCTCTGTCTCTGTCTGTCTGTGTCTGTCTGTCTCTGTCTCTGTCTCTTTGTCTGTCTGTCTCTGTCTCTCTCTCTCTGTCTCTCTGTCTCTCTGTCTCTCTGTCTCTCTGTCTCTCTCTCTCTCTCTCTCTCTCACACACACACACACACACACACACACACACACACACACACACACTATCCTGAGGGGGAAAATCCTTAGTTTAGCCCTATCAAACGGCCCAAACATTTGTCACACTTTTTGTGAGTGGCTGTGTTCTGAGTGATACCATTTTGGATGGTGATGGCTAACACGTATACACTTTGTTAAATGAAAAGAGAAATTTCTCATCCAGAGTCTTCTTACATTCGGGTCCAAATTTCCCATATAGCACGGTTATTAACCAATCATTATATGGGATATGTCCCCTTCTTGAGAGGGAGTTTTACCTCCTTCATGAATGGTCAGGTTTTTGTTTGGGTTTGACTGTTTGCTTGTTCTTGTTTTTTGTTTTGTTAGAAGAAACGGCTTCTAATCTGTCTAGGCAGCATCTCCCAGCAGAGGATAAGAACATTCTTTGACTCATTTGTGAGCTTTAGTGATTCTTCAGGGAACTTCCTCCATGGGAGGCACGCGATGCTGGGAATGAGGAGTTGGGGCAGGCACAGTCAGGTGTTGACAGAGGATGTATCTGAACTCAGGCAAGGAAGTTAGAGAGTCCTGTGAAGACTGCAAAGCAGTGTAGAATTCGGGGTGAGGGAGTTCCCAGTGAGGAAACATCAGAGAGGGCCTCGGAGAGGTGGCATGTCACATGGGTTCTCACAGCTAGGTGAGAGGGATTTGGTCAAGGATGAGGGGAAAATGGAAGGCTTTTCAGGAAGATGACATATGGACAAGGAAGTGAAGCTATGGGCAGGACTGGGGTAGCGTGGTTTGTCCTAATGGAACAGAAAACACACAAGGGACAATGAGAAAGAAAACTGGAAGTGAAGCCATGGGCAGACGGAAGAATCTGCAGCCCTCACGAACAGCCACACCCATCACTATTTGTACTCTGTACGTGATCCCAGAACAGCTTAAGGCCTATCAAGAAATGCAAATTTCCCCTCTACAGCTATCAGCTAGAATGTAACCCTGGCACAGGGCCCACCTTAAACAGCACCTGGGACACATTAAAGCCGCCATAAACATTTGTTGGATTGAGCTTGGAGGACATCATGGAAAGATTCCCAAAGGTAGAAGTTTGGGGTGGAGGGGGAGTGAGTGGCAGAGTTTCCTTTAAGATCTAACATTCAAACAGCCACAACAGCTTATTTGTCAGAAACCTGCCCAAACTTCTGCGGTACCCTGAAACAGTAGTGAATGGCGTTCACAGTTGGTTAGTGGGCAGCACGTACACACAGATGATGGCATAGCAATGCCCAGGATCCCATGCCATTCCCTAGGAGTCCCACACCAGCAGCCTGCTGTGTGTGCCATCTTTGATAAGCACATTCATGTTCTTGTATCAGATGTAAGCCCTGAATGCATCTATATTCCCCAAAAGTGTACATTCCTCCTTAAAAGCCAGCCCCTAGGACTTGTTGTCGAAGGAAATGTATCACAGCATCTCAACATCACCCTCAGGATGCTAGAGGTTGTCTCAGGCCTGGCTTGGAACTCATATGAGCAGAATAAACCACCTTTCCTGGATTTGAAAAAAACATGCACACACAAGACAAGCAAGTTATCTTTCATCCTGAGCTTCCGGAGTCAGTCATCCTTGTCTGTAGCCACATCTGTGGACCACAGAAGACTGTGGAGCTCAGCTGGGAGGTGCTGTCGAAGCCTGATGGTGCAGGCAGAGTGGGTACTATCAGAGTGTTTTTTGTGGAGGTCAAGCATGCCTTGGTGTTCTGCAAAGCTTCCACTGGACATTTGCGGGAAAGATGAATTGTGTTAAAGTACCTGTGCACTACGAGGAAGCAGAGCAAGAGGGCTGTGCAGTAGTAGGGAGCACATGTGTTTTCCAACAGAGGCTCCTGCAGACCACCATGGACCTAAAATCTCCAAGCTTCCAATCAGGTTCCAGCCGATGATCCAAAGCTCTCACTTTTAGCTTCTGGTATAAAATGCCTATCATGCAAGGCAGTTGTGATGATCATGTGTGTGGGGAGGAGGAGGAGGATAATGTCCTTGAAATTTCAAACACAGTATCTGACAAGAAGAAGGTGTGGTAATGACAGGGAATTTTGTCCACACTGGTTTATGGTCTTGGTGTCTAACAGTGTGAGGGCATGTTTCTTAACCATGTCTAAATGAATATAAAATAAGCTTTGTGCCTGTTTCTGTCTTTGAAACTGTGAGCTGGAAAGAAACTTTGCTGCAATATAACAACCTGGATAAAGTTCTAGGGATACATTTGTCCTCCTGGCACACAAGTTCTTTACACTAACATCAGCCCTTATATGCACAGTCCAAGATAGCATCCTAGAGAAGGAAGGACGTGGAAGGGATTTGAAGACTTCCAAGTGAGGGGCACACATGTCGACTTCCCTCGGGAAGGCCAAAGAAATTATGCATTTAGAAAAAGCAATTGCTGTTTTGAAATCTACTACATAAAGGGATTGAAGCAGTAGAAGGGTTATAAATAAACAATAAATCATGCAATTATTACTGTTTGAATTTTGGCAAGATAACAAAAAGAGCAGAGATATAATCAGGAAATAATAGCAAAGTTCTGCAAGGAGCCCCTGCAATTAGTGATAAACAGAGTTTGGCTCCAATCTGGAGCCCCAATATGGCTCTTATTAAAGAGCCTTGGGACCTGTTACTGGGGCCAAGCTCCACTAGCTTGGGGAGAAGTGAGGTAACCAAAATGTCAGTACACCGCCCCCAACTTCAGATAATCTCTTACTACAGTATTATAGCCACCTGGGCCGAAATGACTACCTTATGCCGAGTGAGGAGCGGTCCATGGCCTTCCGAAACTAATTGAGATGTTTCCTGTTCTCAGCTCTTGGATTCTTTCTTTTGTGATACTATAAACCCACATACCTGTACATACACACACACACACACACACACACACACACACACACACACTCACACACAAATGAGCATTCACACACAGAGACACACATGTACACACACACACACACACACACAGGCACTAGGCAAAAGGCGCCGTCATTCCTTCTTCCGTCCCCATTTCCTTTCACCTTCTTTTATTAATGGTGCCCCTTAAAGAGATAAATGCTCCCACACAAGTGATATCACTTAAACAGATAAATAGTCCACACTAGAGACACAGAGCACAAGAGGAAAAACCCCTGTCTTATTAGACTAGAAACAGACACACTATATTAATGCAAAAAAATCAGCATATGGTTCTAATAGGCTTTCTTAAAATGATTTATCAGCTGTGATTAAGCCCTCAGCCGGCATGTCTATCTTCATAAATAAAGCAAAAGTGCACCTTACTCCCAGGCATTTCTGCAGTATCTTATTACCCAGTCCAGCATACTACACTCCATTTACAACACGGCTCTGGGGAGCCAAGAATTTGTGTGCAATCACAAAGTGTGTGCCCCAGAAAGACTGCCAAGATTTAGTACTCTTATCTCAGAGATAGTCTTACTGAAAGTCCATTACAATGAAGGCTTATCCCCTCCCTGTACCGCGGAGCCCTGTACTTCGGAAATATGAACAGGTAATTAAAAGGCTATGGCAGATTTTGCAGTCAGCCCGGTGACACGGAATCACCAAACAGCTGCTGGGGAAGGGATTTGGCACCAGGCGAGAGGTACCTCTGCCAGGTGCTTGTAGGAAGTGGGGATCACTTTTTAAGAATCAATCTCTTTCTTCGTGTCCGTGAAAGGAAGGAGGAATGCAAATATTAGCAGTTCTTGTTTGGACTTCATTCTCCCCGCAGGCTGATATGTCAAACGGTCCCTGGGGGAAAGCTTGAGGCCTGAGGCTGAGGCAGCGCTACCATGAGCTGCAGATTAAGGAAGAACCAGGTGAACATGAGGGGGTTCACTAAGTCACAACCTGATGTCTGAAAACTGCCCAAGCCAACCGTTTCACTGAGGGGACACAGTACCCACCCTAAGAGAGTAGCCTATATCCCACAGAGCAACCGAACACTTTCGTGCACTTTCATGGGGAGGGTGATTCGAAGCCATCCCTAGCTACAGGAGCTTCTGGCTCTGTGGTTTGGTTTAAAGCATAAATGTGAATCTCAGTGCTTTTTTATTTTTTAACAACAAACCTGTTACACAATCTGTGTCTGTGGTGACACTGTGAGATTTTGCCAAAATAGAGAATTTAGGGCTGTAAAGTGAATTGGAATCTTCCATCATTTGTTAGTAACACATGTTTTTTTTTTCCCTGCAAAATATAGCAGCGTGCTGACTCAGGCATGCAACCACAGTGGCTGCAGTCTGTGACTAGTGCATTCAATTAGTGGAACTGCACTTATGGGGTCAAAGTAGCACCTCTCTCCCGGGACCACAGGCTGCACTCCTGGCCCGGGCCAGCTGTCTTACAATATGTGCCTCTTGTCACAGGGGGTCTGAGGAAGGACGTATGTGTTTGGATCTGCACAGACACATTACTGCTCACAGTAAATCTACTCCAGTACATGCAGACAATGGGTAACGCAGTGGTGCCATCTTCCTGGAGGGCATCAGCCAGGTTGACAGCTCATGTATGCTGAAGCAGATGCTAAACTGAACACCATAGGAGTATTCTAGCCTGTAACCATTGACTGTCAGAACCTCCAAGAAATGGGTGAGGCATGATTCCCCAAACCTAGATTGTTCACTTTGCCTAAAATTACACACAGATGTGTGTGTGTTCTTGTAGTACAAAGGGAAGAAAGCTCTCTAGCAGAGACTGGGAGTATGGAGTCATTTGCCAACTCCTGATGTGCAGGAGAAAGATGCCCTTCCCAACAGCAATGGCTTGCTGTGCTACTACTTCTGCTGATGTGGAGCTTGAGGTTCCAAGGCTTCCTTTGGGACAACATCAGAAGGAAAATTCTAGGTGTTGGGCTATAGTAGTATACAAACCTAGCGTATATGATTTCTGTCTTCAGATCTCAATATATTCAATCTATGTGTATGGATAACAGACTTTTCAAAAGCTTATTTTGCACCTGAGAAATGAAGTCACATGTGACTTTTAGAGAATAGTGGAAGAAAAGTTTAGGTTCCTTACCTTCATAAAGAAACCAGGCCCACATCACATCTCCATGTTCTATGCCCAGGCTCATGTCGGCAATAGAGGGCATGTTAGGACACCATTTTCATGTGAATCAGCCTCACTTAAAAAGAACTCTTGGTCCACTGCACTGTGAAAAGGCATTGCCACAATTCTGGACCATCTTGTTCTCTTCCAGCATTTAGAAGACCAACTTATAAGGTTCCATGAGTAGCAGTCCCGAATATTTTAAAATCCAGAGCACAGAGGACTCCAGGCTTCTCTATCCTGAGCTCTACTTTCTCTCACAAGAAAGTGGTGGATGGGAATGCTTGGCTCAACAGGACCAACAGTCTAGCAATCCCTCATGTTCACACATCTTCCAGGGCATTCCTAGCTCTGGGGATTACAAATGCATTCTGGAGAAAGCAAGGAGGAGATGGCTTCCTGACAACCTGGGGTCCAAACTACCCTGTAGTACGTGATCTGGAGACAGTCTACTCACAGTCACAGCAAGTAACTGCTTCTCTTCTTTAGGAAGAAGAGCCTGAATGACCTCCCACCTCAGTGTAAATCCACAGAAAAGGGCTGCACATGGCACCAGCCTAGATAGCCTTTGGTCAGTTCTTTGACTGGCTTTCCAAGTTTTCATACAGCAGATGGTGTTTCCCACATGTAACTCAGTTCTAGAGGATGCATGTGGCTGGAGCCATGCTAAACCCAAAATACAATGACTTTCCTTCAAAGACAGGACTGGGGGTACAGACTTGCTCATAAGTGGGTCACCAACCTTATAGCTCCCAAATGATTGTGTGATCATGCATGCTGGTCTCATCCTGCTGTGCATGATGGGTTTTTTTTTTTTTTTTTATCAGAAATGGCATGCTCAGGTGATGCTGAGAGCGGAGTCCTTAGGGAATGCCACTTGAGAGCCACACGAGAGGACTAAATGTGCCACAAGTAACAGAGTCACAGTCTCGAACAGAATAAATAAAACAGCTGATAAGGTTTCAGAAAGCAAAGAACAAAGGAGCCACAGGTGAGTCTAAAAAGCCACCAGGTGTCCCTCTGTTGACAGGAGCAGCAGAGCAGGCAGGTGACAATGGGTGGCTGTTCAAGGGAGTCACTCTGACCTCACCTCCAGGCAAGGTGGCCTGTGAAACCCTTCAGTTTGCCAAAAGAGCAAGCTCCACAAAATGAGGAACATTGAGTGCAGGCAAAATTCATGAACTTTCCCAGGTCTGTCGACTGCGGGGATCATTGCATCAAGAACAAGGATAATGCCCCTGAGGGGCTCTGATGTGCCAGCCAACACTAACCCACAGGTGTGGTTTGACATCCACCATGATGGAAATATGAACAGGAGGAATGCTCGGAATCCCAGTTCCTGCCCTCCAACTTATCAATATGGAAATAACAACACACAAACGCTGAGCCTGTCCCCTGGCAAATCACTCCCATACCTGCTCCTGTCCATACATTCAGCTGGATTTACAGCATGATGGAGGAGGCAAAGGCAGGTTCTTGCAACGATTATTTTCTTTTCCTTCCCTCTTTTTAGAATGTCAGTTTCTTCTCACATCTCTGTGAGGGGCCCAGGTAAGTGATTTCACCACAGATGCTCATGAAGTCTAACATTGGCTCCAACTTTCCAAACATGAATGCTGTTTTCTGCCTGGAACGGAAGCTTCATTTCTTTGCCATTTTGTTTGAATCTGGCCCAGAACCGGTCGATTGTCCTGTCTGTCTTTGAGCGCATCAGTGCAAGGCAGCCTGAAGAACAGCATCATCAAAGACTTGGAGACCAGCTCACCCCTTTAGTGCTCTCTGTCTGGTGCCTTGGAAACCCCGTATTACTCACGGCTGCAAGCTGGTTCCTTCAGAGGAGAGCACCCATCCATTTGGTGTTGTGATTCCCATTGCATTAATACATTGAAATCCTGTGGTGGCCAGCCTGCCTCAGGATAGGTAAGAAGGGATTTAAACAAGCTGAGAATCCAGCCCATCCCAGAATAGAGGGATCACCCTGAGGAAAAAAATCTCCTGCTAAGAAAGTTACTGTTTTTTCCTCATGGTGGCGGCTTTAGTCCCAGCCACTTAAGTCAATTTCACTCACTTTCTAACTGCATGATAAGGAGGCAGCACGGGACAGATGAAACACGTTCCCCACCACTTGATGATTTCTCTTTCATTTGAAAATCTTTTAATGGCCCTTACCTCCCTTATTGGCCCTTATTCATATATTTCAAGCAGAGATTTTATAGTACCCACACCTGGCTGACCATATATTGACGTGGCATGTCGGAAAACACCACAGGATGCCATGGTTAATATCTTCGATATCAACTTTTGTTTATCCTCTTGAGATCTCAAGCTACTTCTGGACACTGGCTGTATATTCTAATGTCAAGAGGAAAAAAGACTTAAGAACAACTGGTTTCCAGTTTTACACAATTTAGTTTCTTTTCTGAAGCACTGGGTTCCACAACAATACTTAAAGTTGTGTTAAAGACCAAATCACCTTTTGAGGATTCTCAGTAACTGCCCAGTGGGATGCTCTAGCCTGAGGTGACAGAGACCCAGGGCCCTTTTCCTTGGTTTCTGAGGGACCTCTTTCCTCAGAAGGCTCCTAGTGGGACCAACCGAGTAGAGCTAAGTTGGGTTCTTCAGTGAGGGTACAATTTGCTTGACAGAACCAAGGGAGTCAGATGTGGCAGTGGGTCTGTACCCTGGGAAGAGGCATGAGTAAGCTAAGTTGGACCACAGAGGCATCTCCAAAGAGGAACAGCAATAACTGAAGCTACTGCATGTTGAAGACTAGTCTTTAGGTTCTGGGTGAGGGCTGGATGTTGGCAGCTAGGAGACATATGGCTTTCTGAAGAGATAGAATACCTAGATCTGCCTGAGGGGGACATGCCCAAAAAAGGACACAGAGATGGGATTGTTGCAGAGGAAGGAAAAAGCCACACAGACTAGCCATCTACATTCTTTTTTGTCTCCCTGCATAGTTTCTTTCCTTGCATTTCAATGGTAGAAAAGGAGTGAGAATCAAATTAACATTAACAACAGGGACCTGAAAATGCTTTGAAAACGTGAATACTCAGTCATTACCACATCCAGTCACTAGTGAACAGGAAATACTGATGTAAAAAATAAAATGCTATTTCTTTCACCAATTTCCAACTAAATAAAGGTTTTGAAGTGAATGAATTCCTCTCTAGCAAGCAACACTGAGTGTTCGGACAGTCCAGCTCCTCTCCCAGTCTCTCCTTGGCAGCTGCGGATGAGAATGTCCATTACAGGCACAGCATGAATGCATCATCACCTGTCTAACTGCGACTCCAGACTCCAGAAACTTAGGATCAAAGAGAGGTCAGGTAAAGACCTACCTCTAACTCACCATGTCAAACATCAGGTGAGAGAAAACATGAATAAAACCTGTGGCAAGTAGTTTAAATAATTAATACTCCAAGCCAGGAGACACTGATCTGCAGTTGCTGCTACTCTTGACCCTCGAGCTAACATATAACAGTGGCCGAACACAGTTTCTGACTCCTACCAAATAATTTAGGATTCAAAGTTAACCTGCCAATCTCCACTTTTTCCCCTTTACTATGACAGATAAGGTTTTAAGGAACTAAGAGTGACAAGAAACAAATACCTAATACCTGTCTCAGCCCCGCCCCTTTAAGCCATGGACTTCCCTCACCATCCACATCAGACATATTTGACATTGTGTTCACTCACTTCTCCTAACAACGCTCTGAGCATTTTACTGCTCTGGAGGTAGTCAGACTCTCTACAAAAATCAAACACAATCTTATGACTGTTGTATTGTCCATTCCATTGTAAACTGAGGCAAGACCTTGGGTCACATCCTAATTCATTCACACATTCAGCCGTAGACACCGGCTCTCACTAAACCTGTTAGGACGGGACTCATCATTCTTAAATTCCAGTGACCTCAAACACATGAAATAGCGTCCAGTTCGTCCACTGGCTTAGTTACTCCCCTGAGTGGGATACAAGAATCAAGCCAAATTCTCTTCCTTACACCGAATTCCAGCTACAATGAGAATGGTAACCGGTAAGGAGGAAGTCGAACGTGATTTCCATTTGTCCTGTGCTGAAATGAGAGAACAAAGGGAATCCTTCCAAGCCTTGGGTTTCCCAGTCACTGGGGAGGGGGAAGGAATAGGTTGTCATCTCCATTATCACTGTCAAAGGCTGCTTCCTTTCAGCCAGGCCGATAAAAAAATGGAAAAGATGAAAAACGGTCTCATCCGAAAGGATTAAGCAAACAAGGAGACTGTTCAAAACCAGGGTAAAACCAAGTTTAGGTTTCAAAACATTCTTTTCTTCTGGAC
>CABHPP010121397.1:5594-46358 GCA_902168425.1 Peromyscus attwateri
AGATAAGTTTATTAAGATACACAATATTTTGGGGAACACAATACCACCACATCCCCATCTCATATGTGTACATGGTATGTGTGTATAGAGGCACATACCTTGGTGCATGTGTGGAGGTCAGTGGATGGCTTTGTGGGGTCAGTCTCTTCTGCCATCATGTGGGTTCCTGGGATCGAACTCAGGTGATCACACTTGCGTAGCAAACACCTCTACCCACTGAGCCATCCCACCAGCCCCTAACCTTTTGAGATTGTGACATGACATTGTCATACACAAGTGTGTTTGACCATATTCATAGCTATCCTGGGGTGCAGCCCAGTGGCTACACGTTGGAATGCATTCTATGCCTTAGTTTCCCCCTTTGTTAGATGGAAGCACTGGACTGTGTATTAGTTACTTCTGTGCTGACCAAAATGACTAACAGAAGCAACTTAAGGGGAGAAAGGTTTTGGCTCATGGTTTCGGTGGTCCCCATCCTTCTTGGTGGAGAGGGTGTGGTAGCCACACTTCCGCCAGCTGCTGACACCTGAATGTGCTGTTGTAGACTAGCTGGACAGCTGTCCTGATCGAGGGCTGGGAACCACATAGATGCTAGTAAACGCCACTCAAGGTGATTGACGGTGCTACCCAGTGTTGAGACACGGGTTACATCTCAGAAGGTGGAAACATCTGGGTGAGTTCTGTTAAATGACTAGGCAGAGAGAGGGAGCCTCACTCTTCCTGTAACACAGATGAACAGAGTGGCTTTCAGGGAATGGTATTGGCCCTTTCCATAAACACCCAGGTGAGGCTGTCTGGGGTGGATCTCCGTGGATCTCCATGACAATAGGGGGGCTCACAGGTGATAAATGAGATTTTATTGTTTGGGCAGTCATTTCTTTCTTTTAAGAAATCAAACATTTCTGCTTAATCCAAGAAGCCACTGTATAGCCAGGGGACAAGCTCCAGCAAGATCACTAAATTACACTCCAGTAACCTGGTTAGACCATGTATGCCTCAGCAATGCAGACTGATCTGTGATGGCTTTAGGCTACATTCTATAAGGCCTGGTACAAGGAGGTGGTTGCTAGTATACTTGGAGAGAAGCCCGCCCTAGAAAGTGTGCCTTTCCATGTCCATCCTGTGGTGTGGTAGCTCTTCTCAACATTGCGGTCCATCTTGAGGACTCAAGCAGGTGAGGCCCTTTTGACTTTTTCTTCTTCTTTGGCTTTGTTTCTAGAAAACGGGAGGAGGAAAACAAGAGGAAGGAAGCTGAACAGCAGAAAGGACTGCTGAGCACAGATCCCAGACCCCAAGTTCTCCCCTGTCCACCCAGCCCCCAGAATGAGCCCAGCAAACAGGGTGCAGCCCCTAGCAAACAGCCACCTGCTGACCACACAGTCCAGGGCCCCGACCTAGAGCATAGCAGAAGGTCTCCAGGCCCAAGTCCAGGCACAGCTTCCCACAAGGATTGTTCCTCAGACCTTCAGGGAACAGCCTCCAGGAAGCCAAATGGTAAGTGTGGCCTGTGCTATCTAACGCCAACCATGGGCCGGGCTTTGCCTGGCAGTGCAGCAGAGCTGAGGCCTGCCACAGTGTGGTCTGTGTCGTTTGTTTCTCTGGTTCTCAGGCTTCTGACTCTTTTCTTGCCTTGCTGCAGTTTACTAGAACACTTTTTGGATTCTATCTTAACTGACTTGAAGTGCTTTTGAATGTATTTCTTTTGTCTGGTTTTCGTACTATGGCTCTGGGTATTACATATGTAACTTGCTTCAGTCTGCTAACATCAACATGTTACCACTGAGTGAAACATTGAAAGTACTCTTTCACTTAGGTGGCTGTGCCACTTTTAAAAATCACGCTGGGGCTACCCACATCAGGTTGCTTAGAGTCACCTGTAACTCCACCTCCTTAAGATCTGATTCTGTCTTCTGTACTCCATGGGTACTTGTGCTCACATTTACATACCCCGCCCCTCCTCCCCCCACACATATATCCATATATATGTATGTATATACATATATATAATTTTAAAAATAAGTATTTGAGTAAATATCATTGGTGAAGATCTGTTGTTATCTTTTTCATTTCAGTCATCAAATATAATTCATAAACTCATGAAGAAGGGCTAATTCAGATACACATATTCCTGTCCTCTATTGCTATCTGTTCTTCCTGGTGCTCTGAGATTCCTGCTCCCATCATTTTCTTTTTGGTTGAAGAGCTTTCTTTAGCCAATCTTTAAGGTCTACCAGCAACATTGTCTTGGCATTTTCCCATTTTGATTTTGTTGTTATCACATTCCCAAGGAGCCTGATCTAGACTCCATGCTTGGCAGTTCTTTTTATCATATTATGTCACTTCCTTCTGGACTCCTTGGTTTGAGATGAGAAAAGCATTGTTGTACACATTGGTCTTCCTCAGGAACATTCCTGGGTAGCATGCCATTCCTCTTAGTTTTCAAAAGTTTGATATCTTGCTGAGGGTTTCTATTTGTATACAGTTCATCTGGTGTCAAGAGTCCCCAAGACTCTGGTGTGGTCAGTTGCTGGGAGAAATACACAAGATTCAGGAGTGGAGTTGTACTTAGAGCTGTGCTATACTGTTACAGTACCCTCAGCAAAACTGCAAAGGAAAATTTCTCCATGCAAAGGCCCAGAGGAAACCAGATGCACGGTTCCAAAAATTCCCTTCTGGGAAAGTTACACACACACACACACACACACACACACACACACAGAGAGAGAGAGAGAGAGAGAGAGAGAGAGAGACAGACAGACAGACAGAGACAGAGACAGAGGGTGTTACTTCAGCAATAAATTGTAATGACCAGTTTCACAACCTTTGGTCTTCCAGAAAAACTCCCTTGAGCCGAGGACTCCATGATTTTACACAGAGGTACCCTGCTTAGTGTGTACACAATTCCAGACTCTCAAAAGGAAAGTAGGTATTCATCATGGACCACAGTGTTTGCCCAAAGCAATTGAAGCCCTTGGAACTGCTCTTCTAAATTAGAATAGTGAAAGCCTCCCCAAATGTACGGGCTAATGCTGATATGGTTTTTCAAAAAGCAAAAATCTTAGTATAAATTATTATGGAAAGTTCTCTGAGATCTCACTGTCACTTAGGATTTGGGCAACCCAGCTTGTCTCTCTGGACCTCAATTTCCTTAGCTATAAAATGGGAGTTATGCGTAGAAATAAAACATTCTATAGGATTTATTCTAGCACATGACCCACAAGTCTTTAGTAACTAGTATTAGTATTAAGCCAAACTGCTAATCTAACCATACATAAATGCCTGAACATTTCTGGGGTTCCATTCAGTGTCAGTGTATCAGCACTGAAAACATCCAGCACAGTGTGGTGGTTTATTCATTCACTGATTCCTTCAGCTGGCACTAATTAGGTGCCCGTGGTGTGGTGACCATGTTAAATTCTTGGAGTTCTTTCTTAGGGCCTTGTGAGGTGACATTTTCTCTGTTTCTATATGAATGAAGAGTGCTGCTCCTCTGGTACAACCATGTCACCTCTCTAAACAAGGCCGTCCTTCTGTGTCCTATGCTCCCATCCGTCTCCTAGCCTCCCCTATTCTACAGATCAGCTTCACTGTTATTCCTGGCATTGTTGTCTACTTTTCCCACCAGACTGCAAGATGTGTAAGTACAGGATTGCTGTTGTCATCTACTGCTACGTGACACACCACACTAAAACTGAGTGGCTCAGAACACCGACTCATCATTTCCCAGGATTCTGTGGTTTCCCAGTTCCTCGTCCTTGTGGCGTCCCTCAGAGGGAGAGCATGTGGAATTGCATCGTCTCAGACAGACTGCCTCACATGTCTGGCAGCAGGGCTGCTGTCACTTGTCCCTCCATCCTCCAGCAAGCTGGACTGACACCCTGCACAGTGTCCCTAGGACACAAAGGCGGAAACCACAAGACCTCTTTAGAAACAGGCTGGAGAATGCACATACCATGCTCTGTTCATCAGTGAGAGTTAGGAGACCACCCCAGACTAAACGATGGCATGAGAGGAACTGTTGAGTAGTCTGTCACATCTCTATTTGGGGCACAGCTTTTTCATATGGTTCTGATATGAGAAGTAGTCTTACTCCTATCTCACACCCCAAGTTTTATCCCAACAATCACATCAGGCTTGAAGTCCAGATGTGTTGAAGGTTCCCAGAGTGGGACCACTCTTCCAACTCAAACCTCAGCCCTCCAGTAAAGATGTACTGTCTGTGTTCGCACACACCTGAGTCACAGCGGTGCTGAGAGCAGAACGGCCGTGGCTGGTGGGCTCGTTCAGGCAGAGGAGGAGGCACAGCCAGCCACAGTCTTCAGAGGGCTGGCTGCTCGCGTGTCACCAGGGCCCTTGCTCTGAAGAGGCTTGATGAGGACCCCCTCCTGCCTCCTCAGCAGCTCCCTGGGCCATTGTTTCCTTGGCTCTTTCTTGCTCTTGACAAGTCCTTCCTTTTCCTAAGAAATGCTCCAAGTCTGAGTAGAGTGGCTTTCCCAGCCTGCTTCCTGCCTATAGAAAACCTGAACCCCAGGACCTCTTTTATCTTTAAACTGTCTCCCATTTCAAGCTCACTGTGACCTCAATGATGTGAATATCTCAGAAAGTCACTCTATGAAAAGTCCACTTCATGTTCTGAAAAACCATATCTATAATTAGTTCCCAAACAGGCTTGCTGTGTGTCTCATAATTCTCTGAGAAGATGCTCTTTAAGAGTCTTAGAAATCTCAAATGTTCCCTTTTAAATATTTTTTGAGATCCCAATAAAGGGCAGTGCAGTGCAGCCATACTCCTGCCTTAATCTTTATCCCGAGACCATCTCCCTCTCTGGGACTCCAGGTGTCTGGAAAGAATAGAATGTTGAGGTTTTATTTTCTGACCCAGCACATCCTGAGATCTTTACTTTTTCCTCTAAATTCTGCTTGCAGTTCATTCTTTATATTCCGGTCTCCCCACACCTCATCACCTGCAGCTCTAAACGTAGTCAGTATGTCTTTGTTCCATCAGGAATCCATCTGAGCAGTCCCTCCAAATTCACTTGGTAGTGTCTGTCCTAGCTCTCACGTCCCCGCAGGGACCGTGTTCCCAGTTAGTCTGCCCTGACTAACGAGGCTTGCCTTTCTCCAGACTGCAGCAGCAATCCATCCCTGCTCTTCCAGCTTCGCCACGGTCTCTTCACTGCCCCGCAGTTTCTGCTCAGCTCGTCCCAAGTCATTGTCAGGGGCTCTGCTAGGGCAGCACCTCTCTTCCTGAGGGTTCCGTTTCTATGTTGGTTATTATTTGTGGCATAAACGACTACCCCAAAACCAAGTGGCTTGAAAGAGCAATTCACTATTTCTTAAAGTGCTGTGGTTGACTGGGCAGTCCCTGGCTGAGTCCTGAGCTCACTCATGTGGCTGCTAGAGTTGGGTTGGCCTCCTTAACATGTCTAGCCACTAGTGCTGCTGCTGGCCCAGGGGCCTCAGATTGCTTCTCTCAGGCCTGGCGTTCCCAAGTGTGCTCCACCATCTTCACTAGTGCTCACAGAGGAGGCAGAAGTTGCCAGGCCTGAAGGTGCCAGGCCTCCAGAACTTTCCCAGCACTTCTACCACACTCTGGTCTTGAACCAATCAGTATTCAAGGGAGTGAGAGTTCACATCCTCTGAGAGAAATGTTCATCTGTATTTTCCATTGCTGTAACAATTCACATCCCCATAAATTCATTGCCATGTTAGTCATATCTGGCCTTAATTTCCCTGCCTGTCCTTCTGGTCCTATACATTTGACCCACCTTGTACATTGTTTTACCTGAGATAAAGTGGAGATGTGACTCCACAGTCACATCGCACAGGCTTGTGCATGTCAATACAGAGTGTGTGGGGGTGGGGGTGGGGGGTGGAGCAGGGTTGGCACCCGCACCCAGCACATTCTCTCATAACGGGAAATGTGTCCCCAGCACCTCACCAGGTGACTGACACTACAAAATACTGGAATATGTAGTTGGGGAGAACTATTGGTCAGCCCTAAGTCAGAAAGGCTTTCCTGGGTGTATGCTGTAACAGAAACCCATTTCTGTGGCAAAGATGAGCTTCTCTGCTCAGTTAACCAAGTCATGCATGCATTCATTTAGCAGACAAGCTTTGGAGCCCACACTGTGTCCCCGTGGTGCTGAATGAGCCAAGGCTGAGGACCACATCACCATGCTTTTTCCTCCAGCAGTGAGCACAACACTGACTACCCAGGAGTGTGAGCTCTGCTGAGTGACACCGCCCCCTGGAACCTCAGGTGGACAGTGCCGCTCTGCTGATGTGGTGCTCTGTAGACTGTGTAACCGCACAGGGCAGGGCAGGGCATGTTGGCTTATGCTAAAGCACTCCAGCATAATGATACTGCAGAGCCAGCCAGGTCTGCTGTGGACTGGACAGAATTATGATAGGCAGCGTCAGACCTCAGACATTGTCCTTTTCCCATTTCTGATAAGCATTTCTTTTGTCCTTTAATCACACTGCCACTAGTTGTCTTCTCCAGTGACACAGTGCTGTCATTTTCAAGCCTTGCATGGCTCATGAAATGAGTTTAATGGTTTGGACCAGATTATAGTATTTGCTATTGTAATATATTCCTTCTGTTAGAATAGCCTGCAATAGAAAAGCATGTATGTATGTGTGTATAAAACATTGCACATAGGCCGGGCACAGAGGCATAAACTGTTACCTTGGCACTCAGGAAGCTCGAGTAGGAGGATGCCTCAATTTTAATGGCTCAGAGGTCAAGGTGCTTGCCACCAAGCCTGACAACCTGAGCAACCTGAGTTCATCCTTGGGAGTCACAGGGTAAGTAGGAGAGACTCTACTCCTGCAAGTTATCATCTGACCTCCACACCTTCACATACACTGCTACATATATTCTCTCTCTCTCTCTCTCTCTCTCTCTCTCTCTCTCACACACACACACACACACACACACACACACACACACACACACACAAATAAAAATGTACCTAAAAAGAACACTGCCTGTTATAAAGTGCCACGCTTTACTTATGTCCGTGCACACACATGAATACGTGTACATGAGGATGTACATTGGGCCACAGTTACTTCTTGGTATAGGCCATTGTCAAACAAGTCTGAAAGTTGCTGTTCTGGAACAACTGTGAGATAAGGGAATTCTTGTTCATTGAAAATAGGAAGTGATGCCCCTACTGTAGAGCTTTTATGAAGAACTGCATTCAGATATGCAAACAGGGTCTCAAAAAGGCAGCCTCTGATGTTGCCTCCTCCCAGTGCTGAAGGACCGGAGGCTAACGAGGCTGATTGTACTGGAAGGAAATGGAGCTCCCATGTTACAACTTTGACCCATTCACCTGCCCAAGAGGCCGCAATACAAGTGGGCAGAGTAGATACTATTTTGCAACCTGCCCAAGAGGCGGCGATACAAGTGGGCAGAGTAGATACTATTTTGCAACCTGCCCAAGAGGCGGCGATACAAGTGGGCAGAGTAGATACTATTTTGCCGGGGTTCTGAGGAGCCTAGCATCACTGGACAGGACACTACAGCTCACATTGTGTTTGCCACATTGAGAAGAGTTGGGTCTACTCATCTGACCAGGGAGTAGGCAGCGCACACCTTGGATGGGAGCATCCAGACAGAGCCCCAGGCAGAAGTACCGATTGCCTCCATTCTTCCCCTGCCCAGCCTCCAGACTTGGAGAAGGGAAGAACTTAAGCACCCAGCAGAGCACCCAGCACAGCCTCCTCAGAAAGGCCACCAGCACTAGAGAGATGGCTGCATAGAACTCACAGGCCCTTGCAAAGGAGCAGAATTCAGGTTCCTAGCACCCACGTTGTGGAGGGAGGCTCACACCTCTGGGGGACCTGACCCTTTCTCTAGCCTCCTTGGGCACCTGCACACATGCGCACTGCACCACTTCCCCACCCTCACCTTCCCCACATACAAGTAATTAAAAATAAATCTGTTAAAAACCAAAACAACCTAAAAGTAAAAAAAAAAAAAAAAAAAAAAAAAAACAAGCCAGGCAGCGGCGGTGGCGCACGCCTTTAATCCCAGCACTCAGGAGGCAGAGGCAGGCGGATCTCTGTGAATTCCGAGGCCAGCCTGGGCTACCAAGTGAGTTCTGGGAAAGGCACAAAGCTACACAGAGAAACTCTGTCTCGAAAAACCAAAAAAAAAAAAAAAAAAGGACCAGAAACCGGAGTCTTTCAAAGAAGGGTAACCCCCAACATGTCTTAGCAAGTGATTTCTTTCTTCATTCTGAGTCAGTTCTTGCTGTGTGGTTTATCATGTGTGCAGAGCATGCTGGCTGTACGGACCGGCACTAGGGTTCCATGGCCTTGGGCTTACATGTGAACTGTCTTAGTAGGGTTTCTCTTGCTGTTTTAAACACCATGTTCAGAAGCACCACAGGGGGAAAGGGTTTGTTTCTGCTTACACCGTCCATCATGGAGGGATGTCAAGTTCTATACATGTGAGAGGGGACTCAAGGCAGAAGCTGGGAGGCAGGAATGGAAGGAAACAGCATGAGGAACAGTGCTTGCTTGCTTCCTTCTTTCCTTCCTTCCTTCCTTCCTTCCTTCCTTGCTTGCTTGCTTGCTTGCTTTCATTCACTTTTGGTTTTAGCCCTGGCTGTCCTGGATCTCACACTGTAGCCCAGGCTGGCCTCGAACTCAGAGATCCACCTGTCTCTGCCTCCGGAGTGCTGAGATTAAAGGCATGCACCGCCATCGCATGGCTTGTCGTCCTGCTTTCTTATACCACCCAGAACCACCTCCCTCCAGTGGGCTGGGCCCTCCTCCATCAATTAGCAATCAAGAAATGCCCTACAGACTTGCCTGCAGGCAATCTGACAAAGGCATTCTTGAGGTTCCTCTTCTCAAGAAGTCCTAGCTCGTCTCAAAACACCAGGACAGACCCCACCACTCACTTGCTGTGTAGCATGAGGCTAGTGACTTCTCCAAGCCTCGGGGTCCTAACAAAAGACAGGAGTAGAGTAGAGTGTGATGGATCACCTTTGTAATCCCAGCACCTATAAGCTGAGAAGGATCACCAAGAGTTCAAGGCCAGCCTGTCTCAAATTAATAAGTTTAAAAATAAATATAAAATACCAAGAGAGGATAATGCCTTCTGTAGAAAGTAAAGAGCATCCATGTGATTGCCCGTGTAGATTAAGGACATTCCACAGCACTGTGCAGATGTAGACAGTGCTTATCACTCAACACACTTCAAATGTGGAAATGGAAGCAGTCATAATCATCAGAAGGATGACTGTGCCTGAGTGGAGGGTGGATCTGAAAGACCAGATGGGGTCAGTACTAAGGCCGTGGTGGCGGCTTGGAGAATAGGGACACCTCAAGAGTAGAATTGCTTGTGGGAGGTGGAGAGAGTTCATCTTATTGGGGTAAATACCAAATTCACTTTATCTTCCTCTAAGAATGGGGTAGGAGTGTCTCTTGACCCGAGTGTGTGTCAGGCTCCAGGAAGGCAGTGGTGGTGACAGGCGTCAAGGAGCTTGCTCTACGGAGAGGGCAGAGCTGAGACAGCTAGCGAGCAGCAATGGGAGACTCGTAAGAAGCTACCACACTGCCTTTCAGGCGGCTATGCCATTTCCACTCTCCAGCAGTAAGGAACGGGTGCTGTGGCTGCACATTCCCGCCAGCTCTTCCAGTTGCCCGTGTTTCTCACAATCCTAACATACGTGCAGCAGTACCACTGCTGGGGACCATTTCTGCCCCTTTCCCGCCCCACCCCAAGGGAAAGCATGCCCTTTCATTCCTGTGTAGCATGAATCTTAAAAGTTCTTATTAATAAAATCAAACCTGAGCCAGGTATTGGGGTGAACACCAGAAGATCAGAGAACCAGAACAAGCCACAGCTATCTCACCTCGCCAGTTCCTCAGCTGGTCCTGTTTCCTCAGACTGGAAGCCTCTGAGTCCTCATCCAGAATGAATCTCAGCTGAACTGCTGCTAGAAGCCTGAAAGCTTAACCAGCCAAATGCCTCTAGTTTCTGGTCTTCACGCCTTATATATTTTTCTGTTTTTGCCATCACTCCCTGGGATTAAAGGCTCACTTCTTGGGATTAAAGGCATGTGTCACCAAGCCTGGCTGTTTCCAGTGTGGCCTTGAACTCACACAGATCCAGAGGGATTTCTGTCTCTGGAATGCTAGGATTAAAGGTGTGAGTGCCACCATTTTCTAGCCTTTGTATCTAGTGGCTGTTTGTTCTCTGACCCCAGATAAATTTATTAGGGTGCACAATATTTTGGGGAACACAATACTACCACATTCCTGTTTGTATTTTCTGTATTTATTTACACAAGTGAATAGATATAGACAAAACATACGTGCGCACGCGCGTGCGCGCGCGCACACACACACACACACACACACTGAGGGAGAGATAGAGACAGATAGACTCACATAAAACCTTACATAACAGGTAGCATATTCTTTTACACTTGAGAATAGTTATGGCTGGTGAGGTGGACCAGGGGGTTAAAGTGTTTGCTGCTGTCAAGTCTGAGTTCAAGCCCCAGAACCCACACGGTAGAAGGAGAAAACTGACTTCTGCAAGTTGTCCTCCGACCTCCACATACACATTGGACACACACATTATCAGTAAGTGTAATGATTTTTAAAATTAAACTGATTTTATAAACCTGTTCCTGGAAACCTTATCTGACTATATGTCTTAGTTACTTTCCTATTGCTATGAATAGACACCATGACCAAGGCAATGTATAAAGAGTTTATTGGAGCTTACAGTTTCAGAGGGTGAGTCCATGGCCACCATGATGGGGAGCATGGCAGCAGGTAGGCAGGCAGGTAGGCATGGTGCTAGAGCAGAGAGAGAGCTAACTGGGAATACTCAGTGGTCTTTGGAAACCTCAGAGCCCACCCTCAAGGACATACCTTCTCCAACAAGGCCACACCTCCTAACCTTTCCCAAACTGGGGACCAGGTGTTCAAATATATGAGCCTATGGGAGCTATTCTCATTCAAACCACCACAATAGATATTCTCATACGTGTGATACATGATAATCTTTATAATATGTAGTCTCATATACTCTTTCTCGCTTGCTATTGCTCTGCTGACTTATGAGCCTATACATTTCTGGCTGAGAACTGAACACTGATATAAAAAACTATGGAAGTAACTTGAAGCCTAAGATAGTGTTAAAGTCTGACAGTGAAGAGCTAGCAAGTGAAGATCCCTGTGACCCCATCCCCAGAGCTGAGATGTGGCAGGTGTTACATTACTGCCAGTTCACCTTGTGCCCATGGACATGGCTGCTCGGGCTCCCAATCCCAGAGAACACTTCTTAGCAAGTTCTAGACTGAAAGATTGACTGTCAGACCTTGGGATCTGTAACCCCAAAGGCCTTCGCCATCAGTCTGCTCACCAGGCCTCCTGGGTCTGTCTTCTTTCTCTTTCTGCCTTGCTGGCTCCTCAACAGGTCCTATGGATGGTATCCTTTTGTTCTGCATTTCCACTGTCCTCAGAGGAGGCATGTATCAACTCAGCCTCTTCAAAAGTGGAAGTTCCTTCCTCGTGTTTATATTGGTGCTGGCTTCATTGAAAATAAGTTTTTCATTTTATGTGGCACATTCACTTTTTTCAGACATACCTTTCTGCATATGTTTAATCCCATGTGTTTACTAAACTTCTGGAGACCTAATCCTGCCATGTGTACATTAATTGTTATTCAAGACAGACTCTGCCCTTGTGTGTTTTATAATTTTGGACATGAGATCATCTTCAGAAGTCCCCTTCTATCTATGCTTACTTGAGGACATGTCACACAAAAGCATTATTGCATATGATTTTGTGGGACATTGTGAGATACCTCATCCTGAGACCAATTTGTACATTAATGTATGCTGTGGTTAAGGAATCCACACCAAACCCACATGGGATACAAAAGTGGCTTCAGGTTCACAAGAGAGAGAGACTCCACCCATCCAGAGTCTAGGTTGAGACACGTGGTTTTCATCTCCTGGTGTTGATGAGCACACTTAAATGTGGATTGCTTCCCAAAGGTGGAGCCCTTCGGGGCCCCTGGCCTCTTGCTCAGTCTTCATTCCAGTTAACATTCCACCTGCAAGGCTTTGTCTCTGCACAACCAAGTATCTAATAAGGCCACCCCTACCTGCTCCATTGCTGGACAATGATGGATTCGGTTCACATCCTCCTATTCAGCATCCAGAGTCCCTTTATTTTTTTTGGAAGGCCTTTAAAAGGATGTTCCTGCTATTTTAATGGGCATTTCTAGAAAGTAACAGAATGCTTTCTGGCTGCCTAACCCATCAGATTGCTAGAAAGAAGAGTTGAACTTTGTTCTGTGTTGTTGTGTTACTGTTATGTTGCTATGGTTACGTGATGCTAACCGAAGTGTCTGCCTCTCTCATGTAAACAGATGAACAGAAGTGCCCTCACCTGAAACTGATTGTTATTTAGACACTGATTGTTATTCTCCTTTTTCCTCATTACCCAAGAAACACCCAGGGAACACTGCAGAGGCCCCTCTGCCTGTGTGCACCTCAGATCCTGTGAAGGCGGTGATGGCTCCAGGCCTCAGGAAGCATCCTCTGTGCCGAAGTGCAGAGGTGAGACCAATGGCGAGCACCAGTTTGAGGCGGGACCAAGCAGGGCCAGGCAGCCCTTGTCCTTTGGGTCAGCCCAGCCTGCTGAGAAAGGAGAGGACTCCAGCCCTGCACGTGCTTCCCAGCAGGACAGCCCCAGGAAGCCCAGCAGGAGGCAGGACAGGGCACCCAGGCCCGGAGGTGCTGCTTCCCAGAAAAGGCGCACCCACCAGCTCAAAGACAGGTGCTCCCCAGCTGGGTCCAGCCGGCCTGGCAGCGCCAGGCAGGACGTTGTCTGTACTGAACAGAGCCCTCCCCACCATCGCACACCGAGGAACAAGGTGACCCAGGACAAGCTTATAGGAGGGGTCTCCTCAGATTTGCCACTCAGCACAGAAGAGTTGAGGTCAGGATGCAGGAAGCTGTGTGAGGACGTTTGGGCATCTACAGAGAGTGATGGGGTTCACGGTCCCCCGCCCGGACAGAGTGTGAATATCCACCTTCTTCCTGTAGAGCAGCGCCTGCAGATAATCCAGAGGGAGCGATGTAGGAAAGAGCTGTTTCGCAGGAAGAACAAGGCGGCGGCAGTCATCCAGCGAGCCTGGCGAAGGTAAGAGGGCAAGGGACTGCAGTCTGCCCCGCGGCCTGATGTTGTGACATCCTGTGCTATCTGACGTGCTCCACTGGGTCCTGTGTTCAGGATAGTTCTACCATCAGTGAGTTCTATCTTCAGGATAAAGGCGATTGGATGGAGCCCTCCCATGAAATTAGTATCTCTCCCTCCTGGCACCTCATGTGGTTTAAGTAAAATGGAAGATTTTTCTGTACAGGCAAGTGCCCAGGACAGGGCAGTAAAGAAAAAGCCCTGGCTTGCCCTCACACAGCCCAGTTTCCGCTGCAGCTCTGACAGTAACCTAACTTGAGGCAAATCACTGCGCCTTCCTTGAGCCTCAGTTTTCCCATTTGTAAGGTGGGAATTATCAACCCTTGCCCCTGAGGCTGCTATGATGAGACAATGTATGCTTTGTAAACTCTGGTGCACCTTATATAGGATCTCTTTTATTTTTTAAATTTATTTCTTTTTATTTTATGTGCATTGGTGTTTTGCCTACATGTATGTCTGTGTGAGGGTGTTGGGTCCCCTGGAACTGGAGTTACAGACAGTTGTGAGCCACCATGTGGGTGCTGGGAATTGAACCCAGTTCCTCTGAAAGAGCAGCCAGTGCTCTTAACCACTGAGCCATCTCTCCAGCCCCAGGATCTCTTTAAACAAAAAAATTTAACATTCATCGTGTGTGTGTGTGTGTGTGTGTGTGTGTGTGTGTGTGTGTGTGTGTGTGTATAGCTCAAAGGACAACTTGCAGGAACTGGTTCTCTCCTTCTATCATGTGGGTCCCAGGAATCGAACACAGGTCACTGGGCTTTTACCTGCCCAGTCATCTCACTGGCCTCACATGAGATTTTACTCCAAATATCTAAACCAGTGCTTGGGTACACAAGGTCACTGTGCCTGACATACATGAGCCTACTTGAGCCACCTCGCTCAGACTGAACTGGGGCCTAAAAGCTGGGGTGGAGGCCGTGTTACAGGACGGAGGCAGCGTGTGGAGCCTGACACCTCTGGAGTAGGGACAGACTTTCCTGTGTCAGTGTCCTTCACACTGAAGTCTCCACTCTCTCCTGGATGACAGCACAGGAGCTCTGTGGCCTCTGATGCTGGGGAGCCGGTGACAAAAGAGCAGGTCACTGGGAACTCCAGAGGCTGTATGTCACAGACCATCAGGAGAAAAAAACAGTACTAGCAGGGAGCAGAGCGACCAACCTAGAGAGGCCTCTGGGAACACCCCACCAAAGACTACGTATCCCAGAGCCAAGCCATCTGGCTCGTGCTCGTCCAGCCTCTGCATAATGAGTCCTTAGGTCTGTTCCCATCTGTTCAAGTTCATGTGGTTCCAGCCACCCCAAGGAGGCCGTCAAGACAAGGATCAGGAGTTCTCAGACACAAGCGCTCTGGAAAACAACTTGTGCCTGCAGCAGCACGTGACCCTTTGCCTGGCCCACATCCTAGGGTTCCCTTCCGTTACCAGTGTGTTTGCTGCGGTCACGATGATGGCGGTAGATAGAGGTGCCTTGTGCTCCTATTTGAGGTTGGAGAAGGGGAACCTGGGTGCTACTCACACGCCAGATACCAGTTCTACATCAGCTACTGCGATCGCTGCCATTGCCAATGTAATAGTCAGCATTTATCGGGCCAAATCCTCCTAACACTGGGAGGTAGGTCTGTCCTCACTCCATCCCACAAATCAGGAAACAGAGGCACAAGGAGATTCATCGCTTACCAACATTCCAGAGATAGAAGGTGTGAGTACTGACTTTAAGGTGGTCACCCCCATGCCAAGTCTCAGGTGGGAATAGCCACTATTCCTGCTCTTGGGAAATCATGCCAGCACATGCGCTGGCCACCAGCCAGCTAAACTTCGCACTAAGCATCTTTGCTGAAAACAGCAGGGCTTACCTTTTCAGGCCCCACAGCTGCTCCCCAGCCGAAAGGTCTCGCCTCCGACTGGCTGTTCTTGGACTCCTTTGAAGAGTCAGAGGTTGACAGGTCCTGTCACTAAGTGTCCTGAGTAAATGAGCCCAAAGTCATTCCCTCAGAACAGTGACTCAGCGCACACCCACCTGGGCAGGTGGTTATGCAGGTCTGCTTGGGTTGCTTGAGATGGGGCGTCAGTGCTCAAAGGGCCCACGGGAAGCCACACTGAGTGATCGTTTCAACTATTCTCTGCTTATCTACAGAAGCCCAAAGCACAGTCCTTGGACAGGGTCTGGCACCAAGCCCAAGAACAATGAAGGGATTAGGGGACAGGACTTGACACTCTTGTGAAATGCTGGCTATCCTTGTAGGGAACATGTCCAGGAAGGAGCTAGAAGACAGGGATGGAGCGAGAAGATGGAACCTTAGGCCCCGAAGAAAATGAGTCTTAAAATTGTAATTTTTCCTAGCGATTAAGACTTGGCTATTTTTAGGGTGTTTATGTATATGGGGGAAGAGGTGGCCCTTCCTCCATCAGTTTCCACCTTACTCACTGAGCAGGATCTAACTGAACCCAGAGCTAGCCAGCTTGCTCTGGAAAGCCCTGCCATCTCTACCTGCCGAGTGCAGGGACTCGACTTGCTGGCATTTCCACGGGTGCTGGGGATCCTCGTACTTGTGTGGAAGTGCTTTACCTGCTGAACCATCTCCCCAGCCCTCCCTACCCCAATTGACTAGTTAAACATTAAAACTGTACAGTGGACAAGTTGTACAGTGGACAGGTTAAGCTGGAAAACAGCTATGTAAAAACACTTGCTATTTAAGGACACACAGAGCTAGCTCTTACTAGCATTTCTCCAGCACATTGATTACTGATATGAATTAGCAACAGGCTAGATGGTAGGAAGAACCCACAGCCTGTGGTTGAACGGCACTATTGAATACAGCAGAGTTTTAACCCCAAGCAGGGGTGTGTTCTTGAAAATCAGAGATGGACTTGTTCCTTTGCCTGAGGACCAAGATGCTCCCCACATGCAGCCAGTCTGCATGCCATCCCATATATGTGACTGACTGTTCACATGCAGACTGAAAGCTTCAGCTCCATAGTGCCAGCCAACCCCCAGGCTTCCTGGTGACCTCTGCCCAGAGAACAGAGGACAGGCAAGATGGCTGGCATCTCCACCAGAAGAAACTTAGTTGTTAGAAGTGTGGTACTCTAGTCAAGAGATGCTGTGGTTTATGACTTGCCAGGAAGACTAATGAAGGCTGGTTGAAGTCAGCTTCAGAGGAAAGAGGAAGGGGCTACCCCAAACCCAGGAGGGAAGTTTTTAGCAGATTTAGGAAGGATACCCTGTCTCTGGTATATTGTTACACAGGCATGGAGCTGCCTACTCTTCTGTCAGCCCACCAGTCATAGTATAGTACAGATAACGAACATTAATGAAGCTCTCCTTTAAAGGGTTCATGACAGTCATGTTCCTTAAACTTGGAAGTCCATATGGGCTAGAAACCATCAAACACACACTAAATGTCAACATTGCCATCATTCCTGCCACAGGCTTCACGTCCTCAGGGTCATCCTAGTAAACTTTTAAACCCGCCATGTGCACCCATCATGAGTAGAGCAGACCTCTCAGCAGTGCAAGGCCACAAAATCCTGGGTTTGACATTGTAAGATGCTTAGTCATTACAAATGTTCTCAAATGTGCCTCCCCAAGACTCAAACAGTAGGACGGTGCCTGGAATATAACATAATCAACACTGTTGCCTCAGCCTTATATGCTTTCCCTAACCAAACTCATGGTGCTTTGACCACATTTTGGGGGCACAAATACCCCCTTTTCTGCTTGTGCCAATTCTGCTGCCTAGAGTGCCTTCCTCTGCCTGGTAAGCATCTACCTGCTCCCCTTTAGAACCCAGTGGAGTACTAAGCAGCCACGGCAAGCCTCCCAAACCCCCAGCTCCTTGCTTTTGCATGCCAGCTCACTCAGTTTCCACTCAGCCCATCCCACCTGCCTGTGGCTGCTGAAGGTGACATCTGGTTGAATCCTAGTCAAGTCTCACAATAGTCGCATGAATGCTGGAACTGGGGAGGAGAGCTTGTTCCATCCCCATAGCTGTCAGCACTGCAGGGTCTTACGCCTGTCCTCTGTGACCCTACCAGCTACCAGATCAGGAAGCACCTACGTCTTCTTCTGCATGTGAAGCAGCTTGGAGCCGGAGACATGCTCAGATGTACCCAAGTGTGCACAGCCCTGCTCCTCCAGGTCTGGCGGGCAGAACTGGAACTCAAGTTCCCAAAGCCCACCTCAGTAAGCAGAACGCCCAAAAATCCATCCAAAGGTGTATCAGCCACAAAGTCTGCCAGGCACTCAGTGCTCAGGCAGATCTACGGTAAGTGTTCTTCTGGGTACTTGGAACAAATACCTCAGGATCCTGAGTGACACACCACAATCTGCAATAAGACTTAACTGGACAACTCTATCCAGATTTAAAAAAAAAATCTTACTTTCAAGTACTAAGAGAATTTTTGCTAGTCAATTTAATGCCCTACTTCTGGCCAAGAGCCCCTCCTTTTAATTCCAGAACTAAAAGCCTTATCACTTAAACCTCTCAGATCTCTGCGTGGACCCTCCCCTCTAACATTAACAACTCATCTGAACCCTCAGACCATGTCACTTTGGCCATTCTATGCTGAGGTAGCATAGTGTCGCTCATCTATGTAAATGCCCACAACTCAGTCACTGCAGTACTTAACAGATGAGTGGCTGTGACCTGAAATATTTCCAGCTCTACAAAAGGCCCTCAAAATAAATCAGTTCAGGTATCTTTGTATAGTGTGGCTAACCTGCTCAATAAACACAGAGCCCAGGAACCTTTAGGAACATCCCTTGCAGTCTAGACAGCATTTCAAGACTTGTCCATTCCCAGCCTACCATGTCTGTGATCATTAAGTTTCTGATTCTGAATAATTTCAGCTTTTGGACTTTTGGATTAGGGATGCTCAGCCAGAAAGGTCCATGCAAATACCCAAACCACACAAACCAATCCAAAATAACAAACCCTCCAAAATCTGAAGCATTTCTAATCCCAGCCTTTTCAGATAAAGAATATTCAACCTGTATTTGCACACATGCCTAACTTATCTTAGCAGGCACCTGTAAGCCCTCACCTCAGTGAGGAACACAGAATTTGGTCAGGTCACAGCAGCCATTAATCACATAGGTGGCTTGTTGGTTGATTGCAGGTTGCTCTCAAGAAGGGAAAGTACATCATGCCATCAAGTCTTCCAAAGTCCCTCCTGTGCTGCGTCTCAATTCAGGTAAGGCAGCCACTACACTGGCAGAGCATATGGGGAGAGCAAGGGATGAGCTTTCCCATGATCTTTTTAAGAGGCAAATAACTTTCACAACTAAAAACTTTGATTAATATTACCTCCATGAGGAACGATAAATGGTAGCTCTCTATTATTGATCCCCTTTATCCCATTCTTCACATACTTAGAGGAGTATGTTGAAATCCTTGTATTTTCAATACCCTCTCCTTACCATAGATGGAAGACCACAAACAACATTAAAGCATATTCTGCTCAGGCTCAGTAGCACACTTCCACCCACAGGAGCAGCATAGGGAACTTCCTTTCCCTCACCAGACATGTGTTTTACTCAGGGCCTCTTCCTTCACGCCAGCATTAAGAGTGGGTGATAAGTTCAGGGCTGTCAGCAGCTAATGCCAGGTCTGGCCTACCTTCACAGGTGGCTATGGCAACATGCTCCCCCACCCTCCCTGATCTACAGGGCCATCCTGCAGAAACAGAGAGTAGCTGGGAAGGTGAACAATGACTGTCAGCATGAACTTTAGCATTCATTTCGTTTTTGGTGGGGAAAAGCAGAGTAATTACTGCAAAATCTTTAATAAGAGTTGGCTAATTCATGTAACACAAGGCAGGCTGATCAGGGAGTAGCAGGTGGGGTAGTTAGAAACTTGTAAAGGAATCAAGGGCCACAGTTGGGTGGCAAGACAGTCCTTATACTGGACTGGAGAAATATTTCAAAATGAGAACTGTCATATGAAACTAGCAGATATATGACATTTAGATATAATTAAATACAAAATAAGCAATCAGATCATTCTCCCCTCAAATGCAGATTTACCACTGGTCCTTAAAATGAAGATGTTTGGCAGCATAGAGGTTCTTAGAGAAAAGATTGAGAAAATACAATCAAAGAAATAATACTTTTTAATGACTTCAAATAACAAACGTGTTTGTCTTCCAAATTTCTGCCTTGTTTGAAATCAAACAAAACACAATCTTTGTCCAGCCCCAAATCTGGGGCAACACAGGTTGCAAGGCCAACCACACTCACATTAAGAACAAAGCACTCAATAAAGCCAGACAGATAGGTGCTAAAGTTTAACTGGTCCATACATGTTTAACAGAAAACATGTCCATAAGTCATTTCAATGAATTGAACTTACATAGAAGGCCCTCAAACATGGAGTCAGATGGTTGAACCATAAAGAAAAGCATTAACTTCACTGAATTGTTAGTTTGCTTTTTACTTTAAGAATTCAGTGGGGCTAAGGGCTTTCTGATTTTGCTCAGTGGGCTATTCAATTTTTTTTTTTTTTTTTTTTTACAAATTGCTTTGCAGTTTACATGTTGCTGTTCCAATTTAGGGACATGCCTTCCTAAGGCTTTACACATAGAAAGGCAGAAAGTGATGGAAATCTCAAGATGCAGCCTCCTGTGTATGCACAAAACCCAAATAATCTCTGCTTTCAGCAGTCTTCCTCACCTACACATCACTCACAGGATTGCAGCCTCGCTCTGTACTGATACATAGCCACCTGTGCCCATCTCTTTAAAATAGCAAGAGAAATGACCATGGCTCATGTGGGAACTGATAATGGCACCTCTATAGGAAACCAATCTACTCCTCCACCATTGGAGGGGAATGCAGATGGCAACTTACTTCAAGATAACAGTGCCCATATTCCAAAAGCAGTCATTTAAAATCGGGGAAATTGACCTATGTTCCTTTTCCCAAACTGCCCACATTATTTTTATCTTCCACATGAAGTTATGAGTAAAATACGGCTTCAGCAAGGTTTTCCTTACTGCTATTTTTGTGGTCTGTCATTTGTTACAGTGTATAAAACTAATGTTTTCTGTTGCATACTAATAATGTTATTCCAAGGTCTAGGGTCGATTTTGACAGCCAGGCATAGTGCCTGTAATCCCAACTATTAGGAGATTGAGGCAGGAGGGTTCTGAGTTCAAAGCTAGCCTAGGCTATATACTGAGGGCCTCAAAAGAAAAAAAAAAGTGTCTAAGATTCCTATCTGTCATCCCTTCAAACTCTTCCAACAAACAAACCTTATTTTTTTCTGGTAGACTTACAAAGTATGTGGCACAAGAATAATTCAAACACGTATAAATGAGAGCCATGTGAAAGGCATGCAGAGGACTGGGGTATTAGCATGTCCCACCCACTCAAGATCTAGCTTCCTTACGACCCAGTCCAGTTCCTGCTTTAAAGAGATACCCATATCAGTGAGGTGAGGAAGAACTTGTCATCTGCATCTAGACTCATCACTACTTCCTGGGCACCAGGGACAGCCCCATCCCAAATCCTTTTTCCTTAGCACAAAGAACTCCTCTCTTCATTAAGACTAATTATATAAATATCCCTTTGCTTTTAACAGTAAACAGTTTGCAGTCTATACATCTTGACAACAGTGGAAGATCAAAGAAGTTTTCTTACAACCTGCAACCAGCCAGTCAATCAAAAAGTAAGCCAAAGCTTTGACCCTGGGGGAAAAGCGGACCCAGTGTGGAGTTCTGCTGTCAACTGTCTCTTCTCATGAGAAAGCTTCACTGTCCAGACCTAAAGCCTTATTAACTGGAATATGAGGTAGCAAGTCAAGTGTTTCCTCCTGGCCTACACGGAAAGGACTGCCTAGCTACGTGCCTCCCTTCAGTCAGTGTGGCTGGAAGAAAGAACTGATGATAATCAGTGGGACTAACAACTCCTGCAGTAAGGAGCTGCTGGTTGGGATTTCTGACAGCTAACTGGCATAGGCCTCGTTTTTTCACTCCAGAGAACCTCAAGTGAGATGGAAACCTGTGCCGCCGCTGCAGCTACCTTCAGCTCCTTACTTCTTGGAACATGTCACAAACATCACAATACATTTTAAATCGTACATCAAAATCATGCCCTAGTGTTTCCATTTAGAAACTGCCCAGAAGACTGGAAGTACACTCTCTGTGGATTCCTTAGTTTTCAGTTTCCAAATTGGCCCTGGAAGGCTACAAGCTGCAGCCATGTGCTCACTCTCTCTGACTAGGGCTTCACTGCTGAGTGGCACCAAGAACATCACAGCATCAAGAAACCAGCAAGACAGGGTTCACAGCAGCGTGAGCCAAAGCACTCTTCTCTTCCGCTTTGCATCTTCTGACCAAGCTGCTGAAGTAAGCAGTCTTCCCCAACTGCAACTTCTTTTGGGAAAGTAACCCGCATTCCAGCTCTCTAAGAATACTTAAATGGAGTCTAAGTGGTTATGGGCTTTTACAGAGGCACAGATGACATCAGGCCACTCCTGTGCTAACACTAAAGGACAGGAAGCAAGGGTTTACCTCATTTAATTACCCTTTTGGTTTAGTAAATTATATTCAAAATTATGAAAACAGGTTTACCTAGATGGGATCACAAAGATTCAGCTAACTTGTCAGTAAGTGAATGAAGGCACCATAGATCATTCTATGTACTGTAAACATTTAGCTCTTAGGAAATTCAAACGTGCTTCTCCAGACAAACAATGTGAGAACACTAAGAATTCTTGGCCTTCTGTTCCCACTTCAGTACAAAGGTAGCTCATGAACAACTTCTTTAAAAGTTTAGCTTTAATGACAAACATCTATTACATCAGTCTTTCTTCAAAATAAAATGGATGTGCATGAACAATTTCAAACAGGAGGTACCATGGTGCTTCTTCAATACAATGCATTCAATATACTTGGCCCCTGGGGATGGCCACTGATATACACACTGAAGCAGTAATGTAAGTCTGTAAGCCACTGCTCCTGAACATTGCCACTCTTCAAAGTCTGCAAAGAAAAACAAAAGGTTATTTAAACTGAGAACTGTACTACCTGAACACATTTTTCATGGCATATGTAAAAGCATCCTTTCGTCTATAAACCAGAGGAAGTCTTCTTTAAATACAAAACCATCAACTACTGGGTGTTACTGCAGCTGGTGAAAATTCCTCTTTATGTCCCAGATAGATTGAAATTATGAAATGGCCCCACAAACTCAGGTGTTTGAGTAATTGGTCCCCACCTAGCGTTGCTCTTTTGGAAGCTAAGAACTTGTACTCTGAGTCTACTTCTGTCCCAAGCTCTCTACTTCCTGACCTACTGAGATGTAAACCTGTGGGGGGCCAGCCCCCACTTTTTCCCCCAGGGTACTCTTGAAAAATATTTAGATAGAAATAGAGAGAGACAGAAACACAGGATAGCCTCGGGAAGGCCTGGGTCAAAACCTACCAGCCTCTTCTGTCTCTGGTAAAGGGCTTTTAAAGGAATGCCAAGGGGTGGAGCAAAAGACCTCCCCCCAGCACAGCCAAGTGTAGACCATCCCAAACACCTGGCAACCTCGCACTTGATCAAGCCATCCCCTAATGCAGCCCTGCTGTGTAAAGCAAGCTCAGATCTCACTAGGAAACCTTTGTGAGCTCCCACATAAACCCTCCCAGCAAACTTCCACTGCCAAAGGCACACCCCAGCCACAGTGTTTACTCCATGATAATAGACCACACCCTCTTAAACTGTCAATAAAGTCTTTTAAATTGATCTGTTATTTGGTCAGTGTAACAAGAAAACCAGTATGTGCCCTTGAATGTAATGAGTTCTTACTAAATCCGTCCCCTCCTGGACATGCTGGAGACTAACACAAATGTTTATGGCCAGCCATCCCTGCCCTAACCCTTCCCTTGGCCTCAGTTGTCATGACTTTTTCACTGATGTCAATAGATTAGTCCTACACGGCCAACTAACAACCTTTTTTCTCTTTCATGGAGGTAGGCTGATCATCTAATCCAAGTAATTGACTTTTCCTCCCTTCTACTGTTCTCAATTATCCCACTGCCGCACTGTCCACTGCTTCTACAAAGACTTAGAAAGTCAAAGCAAGTACCTACTAACATGCTTATAAAAGCCCAATGACACTGCAGTACAGCTACCCTTCAATGAATAAACCCTAAATCCCTGTACACAGCATCTCTTTCACTCCCTCAGCCAAAATACTAAGGGAGCCCTAGAGAACACAACTACCCTCCCGACAGCCAGGTGTAGAGGCAGCAGTGAGGCCTTCAACTTTCTCCTCTTCCTCTCTCACCATCCTTTCTCTCTGGTCCTGGCTGGCCAAAGCCTGGGTATACCCCCATGACACGCTGCGCCTTCTCACCCATTCTGACACTTTATGACAGCCTGTCCCCCTTTTGCCATGTGTGTTTCAAGGCTGAATCTGCCAGCTTTCTCGGACCCGTAACTAAAGGGCATAACTTTCTTCCCTTCTTCCACAGAGCTGCCAGGATTTACAGCTTGCCTGAACAGTTGTTCTCAAACTTGAATGAAACTGTCCCTGAGCTTAAAAAACACTTTTTTCCTTAATGATACCAAACATTTGGGTAGCACTTAGTAAATGTCAGGTACACTAAACAGATTACTTGAATATTCTCACTTAACAGTCACCAAAACCTCTACATTACTCCTACCTTAACAGACAGAAAAAGAAGCCTGACTATAGAGAAAGTGAGAAGATGATCTGCCATCAAAGTTACTCATTAAAGTGTCTCACAATCCTGGTAGCTGTGCTTCTAGTGCCTAAGTCTCCACCTGAACTTCTCGTGCCTCTGGTTCTGAATCAGACAGGAAGGTGAGCCCCAAGAGTCAGCTGGGACACAGGAACCTCACTCTGAACAGCACCCTTGCTCCCACTCCCCTACAAAGGACGAAGCACTAGGCTCTGTGCTGCCTACCGTGATATTCTTGATGATCTGCTGCACTAGGATGGCATTGGTCAGCATGTGCGTCCTAAGGGGAACATGCTGAAGCAGCAGGCGGAGCAGCTGGCCCACAACAGGCAGCTCCTCAGGAGAAGCTCTGTTCACCCGCAGACTCTGCAGCATCAACCTGAGGACTCGAGGCAGGAGGGCCAGGATGGAGACACAAACACCCCACAGCTTGTCCCTATAGTAATAGAAAGAAAAATGAGTCCATGAGCCAACACACATTACCCAAAACTGAAATGGACTTTCAAGAAACAATGTTTCCTGCCTGGTGTGATAGATCAGTGCCTGTAAGTCCAGCTTTTAGGAGCTGAGCAGAAATGCCATTGAGTTTGAACCCAGCCTAGGCTATATAATGAGGTCAAGGATAGCATGAACTACACAGATCCTACCTCAATAAACAAAACTAATAAACAAGCTTCAAATTAAATACCACAAACAATGACTAGTAAGAACTAGGTTTCATCAGAACTATGTAAGAAAAAGCAACTAAGAGTTAGCTGCTAGAAAGTCTGGTAAACAGTATTTTCCCGGGCTTGAAACCAGACACCCTGGAAACCACAGTGATTATATATAGCACAGAGCTTGATCTACACATACACAACCATCACCTAAAACTGGACACTACTCAATGACCATACAATGCAGGAAACATTTGAAGACTACCCAAGAAAGAAAAGAAATACATCCATCAAACTTCCAGGGTCTGATCAGGATCACAGAACAAAGGGCCTATTTCCAGAGAAAAAAACATGTTCACCAAAACTCCAAGTAAACTTCAGAAAAGAACCAATAATGGAACCATTATTCCTACACTAGGTCACAAAAGGTGAGACATGAGTAGGAGCTAAACAGGTTTATGATAAATACGATCTGTGGGTGTACTTCAATGACAGAAGATCCATCTGGATGGTGAGTACAGGAACTTTTGGGAGCAATCCTGAGTGAATGAAAGTGTAGTTTAGGCATTGACATAACAAGAACCACAATGCCTCAGTTCCATGGAACTGGCAAAGTCTTCCCCAGGTGAGGCTCGGAGGGATGGCAAAGCCTTCCTTGGGTACAGAGTACAAATGCTGACACCGTGTACAGAAAGAGCTGTGTCCACCAGAGCTCCTCCCCCATTCCCTTCCCAAAGATGTTTATGGCCTGAAGACTGCGCCCTTACAATTTTATCAGCCTGTCTCTTTATTCATCTGTATGCGAAACGCCTTTCAACTGTATATAATAAGCACGCTGAGCTTCCAGAGTGCTGCAGCTCCTCCATCTGAGACTCTGGCCCACCAGATCCCCGCTTTTCTCTACATGTACCTGTCATTCCTCAGTCCCTCACTGCCCTGGTGAGGTCAATCCCCGGGGCTATGCAGCAGGGACTGCTAACGGCTCCAACCTTCTGAGCTCTTTGACTATGATTATCCCCTTGGACTTCACCTAAAGGACCTGTGTGTATGTGAAGTACACAATGAATCTGTTTTAAACCAACAGGTTAAGGTCTTTAACTAGCCCACGTACTAACACAGAACCAGACTTGGGCAGCTATGTACAAGGAGGAAAAACTCAAGCTCCTGAATAGCTTAATAAGGCAAAGGCATAAACACTATAAAAACTCAGGTGAAAAAGACAAGAGGAAGCTGCTTAGGTTCTTGATAGGTTTTTAATACCTAGACCTTGGATCATTTGACGGTGTGGCTGCATTCTGAGATAGGTATTGTTAGATGATCTCACCATGTGAGGTCCATAGTACACAGCTTCATAATATAATCAAGAGATGCAGTAAGCACATGGTATGAAGTATTAGGTATTACCCATAATTATATGTTATATTTTGACATTCTATTTGATTTTAATGTTTGAGTGTCACGATACCCCAAAACTCACTAAACCAGGCTGGCCTCAAACTTGTAGTAATCTTGCCTCTTGCCTAACGGTGCTGGGATTATAGTTACGAATCCCATGCCCGGCTTATGCTATACTTCTGTACAACTAGCAACACAGTAGGTCTGCCTACACCAGCACCACCACAAACATATGAGTAAAGTGTACAATATTATGGTGGCTACAAAGCCACCAGGCGATGATCATCTTTCAGTTCCATTACACTTCTCACTGGCTACAGCATTTGTAGCACATGGCTCCTCACTTTATACTAACAGTGTTGGAACAAATCCTTCAAACCCTAGGTGTGGGAGGCAAGGAATCTGAACTGGATTCCATATATAAGGTAGGAAACAAGGAAAAGGAAAATGTGAAACTATCCTACAGGGAGCTCTCCATAAACTCCCCAAAAATACACACTGAGAAAAAAGTATACAACCCAAGACACAGAATTTGCTCAGTCCTGTAAAAGCCAATTTTCAGACTCGCTCTTACTCTCCATGTAAAAATTTCTGCCTTGGAACAAAGGACATTGAAATAACTGACAGGAACTCTTAAGTAACACCAGCAACCACAAACAAGAATGTCAAAACAGGAGAAAAACAAAACAAGCAAAACCTGCTCAAGTCAATGCTCAATGAGAGAGTTAACTCAAAAGAATTAGATTGGAAGATATTAAGAGACAAAAAGGAAGAAACAGCTCCCTATGCTTAAAATGGAATTTTTTAGAAAAACCAAGAAGAAACAAGGGGAGAAAGTAATACAATAACTAATGAGTCCCCAGAATGAAGAGAAAAAAAAAAAAAATCCCGAGTCTCCGACTATCAAACCTATGTTATACTATGGCGAAACACATCCTGATTTACAATACAAAAGTTCTTTAAAAAGAAAATAAAGACTTAGACTTCTACCTACAAACCAAGTAGTTAGGTCAGCAGCAGATTTTCATTAGTAACAAAGGACCAAGGAAACAAAAGAGCATCTTCAGGACTCAGTGGCACATTGTGATCTGGACCTGGTCAAGCCTGACTTTTCAGCTAACATCTGTGAAATCAAAGATCTCTATGCGTTTGAGGCCAGCCTGGTCTATATAGCGAGTTCTAGGCCAGCCAGGGCACGAAGAGAGACTTGTAAAAACCAACAAAGAGGTGCTTTTAAGAGGGAAAACAAGTGTTACACTTTGTCCCGTCTAGTCACGTAGTCAAAGATGCTCCCTATTGAAAAGCTCCAAAGGTCTTTGGAACTTGAGATTGTTTAATAAAAGGGGCTTGCTTATATTTCAAGTGACAGAAAATAACAAACAGCAGTAAAAAGTCCTAAGGAGAGATGTTATAAAACCTCAGATAACATCAACTCTATATTCATTATGCATCAGTTTTATGATATTACAGTGAAACACCCATTAAAAAAAATTGTGTACTCATTGGAAAAATCATAAAGTAAGTATAAATAGTATAATGGACAAGCTCTGGCATATTCACAGAACACAATACTATGGGACCGAAGTAGCTGCACAGCAGGTCAACTCCAGAGCACAGCCTGTATTTGTAAGCCATGTTCTATTGGAAACGGCTACATTTGTCTATTTTCTACTGCTGCTTTCACACTATACACTAGTGTTGAGAACCTATGGCAGAGAGCTTATGGTTCTGAAAACCTGAATTGTTTACTACCTAACCCATTAAAGAACTTTGCTGACTCTTGCCTTGGTACAGAGAAATAGTGAGTAAAATAGAATTAAATCAACACAAATGAATCACAGATAATACTGACACCCAAAATAAAAAAATATGAACAAGATAATCCTTATCAAGTTCACAAATATGAAGAACAGAAATAATACTGTTTACAAATATACACAGGACCATCCACTTAAAAAGCCAGGATGCTAATCAACACTAAAGTGACTGAGATACAAACAGAAGAGAATAAGAATTCCAGTGTGTGTTGTGTGCTGGTGGTATAGGTCTATATGTATACCGGGAATTCATTACATTGATAGCTCAGCTCAGTTTGTAATTACTGTTTTAAGCCATGAAATTTATATAGCCAGCATGCATGCTAGTTTCAGGACATTTAAAAGCTCAAAGGAAAGAGGGCCAGAGCATAGTGCACACCTATATAGTACAAGCACTTGTGGGACTTAGTCAAGATTCTAGATTCAGGCCAGCAAGTCAGTCTCTGTCTGTCTGTGTCTCTGTCTCTCTCTGTCTGTGTCTCTGTCTCTCTCTCTCTCTGTGTCTCTGTCTCTCTCTCTGTCTCTCTCTCTCTCTCACACACACACACACACCAGAACAAACAATAAAGTTCAAAAAAAGACTAGAAAATACACATATCAAAACATTGACAGCAGGTTAAATATAATTTTTTTTTTTTCCAATTTGCTCACCCGTCAGTTTCTCACTTGATTTCAACAGGTGTACTGTGGTGATATTTGTAATCTAAGAATAAAGTTTGCCTAAAGATCAGAGGACAGAGCCAGCCACAGAATTAAACATAGAGGTCAGGCAGTGGTGGCACACACCTTTAATCCTAGCACTCAGGAGGCAGAGATCCATCTGGATCTCTGTGAGTTCAAAGTCACACTGGGCTACATGAGAATGATCCAGTCTAGGAGAGAAACAGAGACAGGCAGTGGTGGCACACACCTTTAACCCCAGTATTTGGAAAACACACACACCATTAATCCCAGCACTAGGAAGATTGAGATAGGAAGTGAAAGGCATATAAGGCGTGAAGAGACATGAACTAGAGAACCTTTCTGCTGAGGACTCAAGGACATTCAGTCAGAGGATCTGTGGAGACAGGATTGGCTGAGGAATTAGCAAGGTAAGAAGTGGCTGTGGCTTGTTGCCTCTGATCTTTCAGCATATACCCCAATATCTGGGTCTGGGTTTTTATTATAAGACCATTTAGAATTCATGCAACAGTGTATCAATAAAATTAAAACATGAAAACACTTTTAAATCTACAGTAGAATCTCCAAACTACCCGTAAGTTCTGGCTTATATATTACATAGGAGTAAAAATACTAAACAAATCACTAGCATTTTAGAATACTTCTTAAATCCAAGAATTTAAAATTCTTTTTTTTCCTCCCAGAGCTGAGGACCGAACCCAGGGCGTTGCGCTCAAGCGCTCTACCACTGAGCTAAATCCCCAACCCCGAATTTAAAATTCTACTCTGGCTAGCTCTAATGAAGCCTAAAAAACTACAAACATTTGTACTAACACTTCACTGTCTTCAGAGTAGAATTTTTTTTTGCTTTGGTAGACCTATAGTAGTGTTCATAAAAGAAAGCTACTGGGAAACTTTGTAATACCATCTGACTTTTCAAATTTGTAGCTTAATGGAAAATTAAAAGAACCTTAGAATTCTTGCTACAACACTAAAAAGGTTCATGAGAGACCAAAGAAAAAGCTACCGGAGCTGATACTAGCCCACGGAAATTTGTTTCCTAAAATCTAATTCTCCTTCACTCTTATTTAGGGAGAAGAGAAAGAGAAGGAAAAGACTCTAGTTGAAAAATCAAAAAACATTACCTCTTTTTCAGATGTTCCGCTTCCCCTTTCTCTAGAGTAAGCAGAAAGTAAAGAAGGCTGTAGCAACAAGAAGCCAGGAATGGCAGGAGAGAGTCACTAACTACACACGTATGATCCAGGAGCTTACACATCACTCCAAATATACAGCCAGCTGTGCTGTCAGGAATTACAGTCAACCCAACCTGAGTGGAGAAAAGAGAGATGAATTACCTCTTCACAAAAGCCCTTCCCCAAAATAAAGCAAAGCCTGTTAACTGGGTCGGGGGCTGGGTGGGGGGGTGGTGCTCCAGCTCAGTATTCACGGGGCTCAACTACCTGCAGCACCTTAGGCCTCAATTTTCCTCTGAGAATTTAATTCCCAACGAAAATGACTTCGCATGAAGAAATAAACTTTGGTGTGTATGGTGCTGAGAAGTGAAAGCAGGACTCAGGAATTCATACATGCAAGCAGGCATTCTACCACAGAGCCGTCCATGCACTGCCCGCCTCCCTTTCGTGGAGGAAGCATTTACAAATTTCAAACATTGCCAATTCCTATCACTGGTCAGAAAATCTCCATACTAACAATCACACAGTTATTTTTAAAACCATTCAAACTAGAAGACGGTTCACTTGTTCCCACCTTCTACTCTATGGAATTAATGCAGAGTCCTTTTTACATTTAGACTTCTTCTGACCTTTATTTAGCCATTTAGATGCAAATAAGGGAAATGCATCTACAGGAATCAGTAAGAGATATTATATTAATATTCAACTGCTCACTGGAAAGAAACCTGGAGGTCAGATAAGATTCATTATGGTATGCTCATTCCTCTGGACCCCAGGGGCACACTCTCAGTAAGGCTGAATACAAGCTGTTAACTGTACAAACAGAGATCAGGAAACTGCTGAGTAATCATTAGGAACCTCCTCCAAAGGGCAATCTCAAAATGGAAACCAAGATTGGCTGGGATGTTTACCCTTTCCCACAACAACAAATGTGGGCCCAGGAAAGCAAAAACCTCTGGGATTGGTGAGGGGAAAAAAAAGGTAGGCATCGTGGACAGTAAGAGAACAAGAGCTGAAGTCTAACAGCAAGAAGGACACTTGGAAGTGCAGTGCATTCTCTTCCAAGTCAAGGAAACTTCGTTCTACAGGAGGAAAAGGGCTATGGACGTGACTGTAAGATTAACCAAAGAAAATACATTTTAAGAGCCCTTTCTCTTAAGTAAAACATATTCTAAACATGCCAAAGTCAAAATGTAAACGTTAGAGGGAATTAAAAGCCCTCGTGAAGGCATACCAATGTGAATGTAATGCCAATGATTAGAAGACAAGTCAGGCTCCAAGCTAAGCCCACTGCTTCCAATGACTGAGTCTTGTAATAGCCCTACTTTGAACCACAAACCATCTGTCTACTGGATCCCAAACACACTCACTGACAGTAAGTCAGAAGCGACTGGGAGTTTAATGTCAGGTCCCTCATTTCACAAATATAGAAAACAAGGTCTCAGGAAAAGAATGCACTCCGCCCTCCACTTGCTCCCCAATGCCATCCCCAGTCACATAATTAACAGCCGGCAAAAGTCCTTAGCACATCATGCCATGAGAGGCCAGGTAAATTACGTTCTACTTAAAGAAACCCCACAAAACTAAAGATATTTACCAAATGCTTACTGATGGCACTTTGCATGATGTCAAAGCTCTGGCTTCGGGCAGGAATAACCAATAAACTGTGACAAACTGCCTGTCAGAAAAGGAGAAAAACAGGAACCACATTATGGCATTTAAGAATTTAAAACAAAAAGTTCAACACAATGGTTTGGTTTTGTTTTTTTCATTTTTTGAGACAGGTTTTCACTGTGTAGCTTTGGAGCCTGTCCTGGAACTCACTCTGTAGCCCAGGCTGGCCTCCAACTCACAGAGATCCACCTGCCTCTGCCTCTCCAGCGTTGGGATTAAAGGCGTGCACCACCACCACCACCACCACCACCACCACCACCACCACCACCACCGCCGCCTGGCTCAACACAGTTATTTTTGTTTTTTGGTTTTTTTCCGGAGCTGAGGACTGAACCCAGGGCCTTGTGCTTGCTAGGCAAGCGCTCTACCACTGAGCTAAATCCCCAACCCCTCAACACAGTTTTTTAACCAACTTTACATAGTAATAGCAAACAGGTAACAAAAACTTGACTTTGAAGAGACAAATGTCAAGGATCAAACAATGAGCCCTCACACGCAGGCTCACTTTCCAGCATGACATCTACTAAGCAGCTACAGAAACTCCCACACCTTCCAAATACTTAGGAAGATGGAGACTGTAGTTCTATTAATTGCTACAACAGAAAGGCCCAAAGGACGTGGTTAAAGGATTGACAAAAGCCTTCTGGTCACTTAGTAGAAAATGCACACCACAGAAAAATACTTACAATCCAGGAAATACCAATACAAATTAAATATCGTTTCTCCAAAATACTTGAGGCAGTGTTTTTAACGTTAGGAATTTTCTGGATTTTAGAATGTCATAAACTTTACCAGTTAAGCATTCATAATCCCAAAGTCTGAAATCTTTAGTACTCCAAAACCCCAAACTTGCTGAATGTCATGTTGGGATTTATTTACAAATTTCTGAGCATTTTGGATTTCCATTTGTGAATTAGGGATAGTGATGGAGCTTCTCAATATGTATCCTGATCATTTTAACAGTGGTCTACAAAGGTAGACCACAAAGGTAAAAGGAAGAGAAATCTAACGAAAACTGAATCCCTATCATTTTACAATGTTCTAAGTTCTAAAGAAAAGAGGAAGTCAAGTCCTTCCTAGACCCTGGTCTCCAAACAAACTCCAGACTCTGATGGGGTGCATTACCAGATGTGTAATATGTACAAAACTGCATGGAGGGACTTGACTGGGGGGAGGAGTTGTCTCTCCCTAGGAAGAGACTGATTAAGCTAAATTCAAAACACTGTCAATCAATATGAGGGTGGGGACTGGGAGGGAAGATGTCCTTCTGAGTTTCGTGTGTATGTGTGTGAGTTTGGTGCACTGTTTCTGTTTGTTTATGAGTTTCGTGTGTATGTGTGTGAGTTTGGTGCACTGGTTCTGTTTGTTTATGCAGAGAATGGGGTCTAAAACCTCACTGGCATTATTTATAAACTTTTGAGATTAGAAAAATCAAATCAATAGTTCCCTATCAATTTTCTTACAGGCTGACATTATCCAAAGGTTTTTAATAGAAAGTTTTTTTACTGACAGGAAAAATGCTCATATTTTCAATGCCATCTCCCTGCTTCTACTTTAAAAGAGTGGTAAATCTTGCTATTAACAAAAGGTAACTCATTCTGAAAACTGCTCTATAATAATCAAGGAGCTCACTTCATCTCTTCCCTTCAAAACAATTTGCTTTAGAGCCACTAAAAGTAGGGTCTCTCTGCGTAAGCTCTGGCAGGAAAGCTGGTGTAGGCCAGAGCAGGTCATCCATGAATACGGACAGACTGCCTGCCCCCAAAAGCCAGAGTCCAAACAAGGTTTGGCATACAGAAGAAACAATCAAGTAAATATATGAAGTATATATAAACGAGCCCCGATTCTCACTGTCAGAAAAGGCAGGTACAAAAAGAGAACAGAAAGAACACTAGCACTAGCCATGAGTACTTGTAACAACAGAAACTCAACAGGAACGATACACTCTGCACACGAGCTTCTGTCCTATATGCACTGGTGTGCCATCTAATACAAATGCAAGAGGACACTATACTAGAATGAGAAAAAGAAACTCCAGAACTCGTCCAAGAATCTGACCCAGAGTTGCATACGCTCCCACAGCCATGGCCACTTGCGCTCCCCTGCAAACTTACAAGCCAACACATGAGGTTTAGATAAAGGCAGGCTGATGGCCTAAATCGGGCTTAGAATTTGAAGACTTGGGGGCAAGATTAAAGCAGTTAAGTATAGCCCAAAACTGTATCTAGCTATGGTAAAGGTTAAATATTAAAATAAATGGCAAAGTTAAAACAGTTTCATGTCTATGTTTTTGTTTTAAGAATTTTGTAATTTTTTTTCCCTATGTATGTTTTACTGGAGGCAGTCATTCTGGCACCACAAAAGGAAGTGGATTTTCTAATACCTGGAAGCCAACAGGAAAATTATAAGTTCATTTAGTCACAGGCTCATCTATGTTAGAATATCTGAGAAAATGAGAAAAAGCATCACGGTATGTCAAATTTCTTGTTCAAACTCACGGGCCTTTCTGTTCTCAAAGGCTCAACAGAATCACATTAAACAATGTTCTAAACCAGAACATCTTCCATGTAGTACTAAGCTTACACAGGTACTGTGTCTAAAGAACTGAGTCAACACCCAGAGAAGCTCTGAGATCCTAAGAATCAGAATGTGGATATGGACATGAACTTCATGTAGGACTGAGCTCTACAAAAAATGGTATGTCTCTCCTTAATAATGAAAGAGAATAAATACAGTAGCTGTGACAGGGAAACCAATTCTCATCCATACAAACTGACACCTGAAAGGAATTTAAGAGACAGAAGGAGAAACACATGAAATAGACAAAACCAGTAAACGGTGGACCAAATCAGAGGTTCCAATTTCCGTCCTCAATGAGATGTTGGAAGAGTCATCTAACTAGCACGAGACCAAAGTTACTGAGCTCAATGGGGTGTGTACCTGTTTACTTGCCATCAGACACAAGCAGTCACTCCTATTTACCACAATGTGACATTGTCACTTCTTTTTTCCCCCCCGCCCTTTCTTTTTGTTTTTCGAGACAGGGTTTCTCTGTGTACTTTTGGTGCTTGTCCTGGATCTCGCTCTGTAGCCCAGGCTGGCCTCGAACTCACAGAGATCTGCCTGGCTCTGCCTCCCGAGTGCTGGGATTAAAGGCAAGCACCACTGCCACCTGACACTGTCACTTCTAACAACTGAGTAACAAGGAACAAGCCTAAGTAGAAAATTGAAAATACAGAAAAATGAATGTTTTCAAATACTAGGCAAAGTACAAAAACCTGTTATATTTGAAGGAAAAAACCAAAGACAGTCTTGGTTTGCTGAAGGCACTTTATGAATTGGGGGCAGGGAGAGGTAACTCAAGCCCAGAACAGCTCCCTTATAGAGGAGCGACTAAAGCAGGATTTTGAGAGCTCTGGAACTAGATTTCCAAACAAAGCCTTCAGAGTTGCTGCTGGATACTAAGTGCCCTGTGCATGTGTATATGTGCGCACACACACAAAGGCCAGGCAGAAAGGAAACAGGAGCTACAGAAGCAACAAACGGCCAGACCAGAGAGAGATCTCAGTGCTGACCAGCCAGAATGCAAGGTTTTCACAAAATATCCAGGCGACTCAAAAGACTGAACAGTAAGTAGGGCCTAAATCAACAGTTGGCTATGTTTCTGTAAAGAGCCAGGCAGTGACTAACTACTTTTAAGATTTGCGGGCCACACACAGACTCTGTTACATACCCTTTTGTTTTAGAGACTCTTAAAAGGAACAAGCTTGGGGACTCATACTTTCTATCCCAGAGGCGGAGGCAGACGCATCTCTGAGTAAGATGCCAGCCTGGTCTACATAGAGCCAGGATAGCCAGGGCTACACAGAGAAACGTAGTAGGGGAGGGGGGCTATTAAAAGAATGTAAACTCCAACCCTTCAGTCAAGAGAGACAAAAACTAAGGCTACTAGGACTCACTTAGAAGCTGTAGGTTACTGGGGTCACCTTAGTGAAAGATACACCCTGGTAAGGGATCCTTACCAACTAAGGGAGGAACCCAGATGACCCTCTTCAAAAAAGCCAAACAACTCAGTAGAAAGATTTACCATTCAACAATAGAACATGCCCAGTGCTCAGTATCTATTCAAAAACATGTCAAGCCGGGCAATGGCGGCGCACGCCTTGAATCCCAGCACTCAGGAGGCAGAGGCAGGTGGATCTCTGTGAGATCAAGACCAGTCTGGTCTACAGAGTGAGTTCCAGAACAGACTCCAAAGCTACACAGAGAAACCCTGTCTTGAAAAACAAAACAAAACATGTCCAGAAGCATAAAAGACACAACGCATAACCTGACATAAACAATCCAGACAGCCAGAATTAACAAGAATTCTCTAGTAACTTACAAATATGTTCACAAAGTCAAAGAAAAGTGAAAATAAGAAACAGATTTTAACTAAAACAATTTAGAATAAAATTGTTAGGTCAATTTCAAAATGCATTATTAGGACATAAAAGCAGATGATACTATGAAAAAGATTAATGAATCACAAGACACAAATATTTTATGAGATGGGGAGAAAAATGAGTATTCAACAGGAAGACAGTCCTGAGAAGTCTAATCCCAGACGTAGAAGGAAAGGACTAAAAGTCTTGGAAGGAATAATGTCTGCCAGGTTTTCCTCAACACAATAATCTGTAAGCCTATAAACAATCATCAAACATCAAGCCAAGAAAAAGAAACATTAACCAAAGCATAAGATAAGCTACTAAAAATAGTGATTTAAAAACAAAAAAAGAGGAGGGGGGCTAGAGAGATGGTTCAGGGGTTAAGAGCATTTGCTGCTCTTCCAGATGAACTGGGTTCAATTCCCAGTACCTACATGGCAGCCCACAACCATCTCTAAGTACAGTTCTAAGGGATCTGATACCCTCTTCTGGGCTCCAAGGTCACCAGACACACATGTTGTACCCAGACATACATGTTACCAAAATACCCATACACATACAAAATTATTTTTAAAAAGATTATTTGAAATGTAGAAAAAGAAATACACACAACATACAGAAAAACAGGCATATAATTACCTTTTTAACCACTATGCCAAGGAAAGATAAAGATGCTAAAAATATGATAAACAATAAGTCAGGCAATAAATTTTACTACAATATAATGTTGGAGCAGGGAGGCCAGCGAGATGGCTCAGTGGCGAAGAGAACTGGCCACTTTCAGAGAACTAGGTTCAATTCTCAGCACCCGTATAGTGTCTTCAGTAACTTCAGTTCCCAGGGATCTGACCCCCTCTTCTGGCCTCTACAGACACCAGATATCCAAGTGGCATATGGACATACGTACAAGCAAAGCACCCACATTCATAAAATAGCTAAAAAAAATTTTGTATGGCAATAAAAAATGAACTGTTCAACACGAGCAAATTACCAAACAGTTCAACAACATGGAAAACTAAAGAAGAGTTGGGAGATATACTTAGTTATGAAAAAAACTATAAAGAAACACCCAGGCAGTGGTGGAGCACGCCTTTAATCCCAGCACTCAGGAGGCAGAGGCAGGCAGATCTCTGTTGAGTTCAAGGCCAGCCTGGGCTACTGAGCCAGTTCCAGGTCAAACAAGACTGTTACACAGAGAAACCTTGTCACGAAAAACTAAAAAAGGAAAAAAAAAAAAAAACTTAACAAGAATAAGATAAAATTTAGATTATGCTACTATAAAAGGAAAAGATACATAAGTGTATAAAAATCCTGGAATTGTTGCACTTATGTTCAAGGTTTATTCATGAAAAACAAATGTATTTTTTTGGAGGTTGGGATCAATGTGGTTCAATGATACAGTGTGCTCAACAGGCTGAAGACCCTGGGTTGTAACCAACTACTCAACACTACTCAACAACAACACTCAACACTACTCAACAACAAGAAAAAAGCCTTTGCAACTAACCATTCACTATCTTAAGAGCAACAAGTTAAAAACAACATTAGGTTAAGCAGTTCACTGGACTTTCGGAAAAAGGGACTCTCCACTGAGAAAGCTCTTTCTGTACTGACATCTCTTCCTTTTGGGATTTTTCCCTGATTACTGCTACAAAGCACTACTTTTTAGGTCAGAAAGACTGGTCACAAAGTCACTAAGTGAAAAATACAAGGCCCAGACCAATGTCTACAGTGTTACTTTATAAAAGGAGAAAACCAAAAGGCATGCACTCAAGAAGGGGGTGGGGGGAATAAATTGTTGGCTAAGAAGGGATAAAGACTCTTCCCTATACACCATCCGGCCTTCTGAATTTTCTTTCTTTCTTTCTTTCTTTTTTTGTGACTATTATTCTCAAATAGACAATACTATTCCCAAATAGATTCAGTGAAAACCTCATTTCCACCTGGCAGATAACACTAACCCAAAGTAACTAAGGAATCCTAATCTACTGCTAACTTATTCATATGAATTAAAAAATAAAATTTGTATACTTAAGATACCAAAATGATGTGTACTTCAAATACATTCACATGAAGATGGAATTCAAATACAACCAGTTTACTGAAGAGGAAATTGAGGGTTTTTGCTTAAAAACTTCAAAAACTAAAATTATAACTCTAATTTCCCACAATTTATGCCTTAACATTTCAAAGACAGCAACCTTTAAACTTAGTCCATGGCCATGCCAAATGTTCATCTCAGAAATAGTTGATGACACTCTCGTGACAGCTACACTGTGGCTTTCCAAAGATGATATGCTTAATATATATATGCCATACATACTAGACAGACAGACACAGACACACACACAGCTACACTGTGGCTTTCCAAAGATGATATGCTTAATATACATATGCCATACATACTATACAGACAAACAGACACAGCTACACTGTGGCTTTCCAAAGATGACATGCTTTAATGTACATATGCCATACATACTAGACAGACAGACAGACAGAGACACACACACACACACACACACACACACACACACAGAAACTAGAGATGTGCACGAAACATCATTTAATTCAAAGCCTCCTTAAAACAAGGCCAAAAATGTTGAATTGTCTAGCTCACCAAATTAGACACCACCGAACCTATGCCTGGAATCCTAGCCCACTAATCTCCATAAAATGCTTTTCTGAAATGTCAAATGATAATTTAAATACATCAGAATTATCCTTAAAATGACAATTACTACTAAAAATTGTTAACAAACCCAGTTCTTAAATATATATTTTTAGGCCGTATAAACCACAAGAAAGGTTTTTTTTTTTTTTTTTAGCTCTTCTCATTTCTTATGAAGTAAATCTCAACTATTAAATATTAGATTAGTTACCCTATTCCTTTTCACTATTTTATTATTCCTTTTCACTTTTTAAAACCAAGTATTTATGCAGAACTCAAAATAAAACATGGTATCAGGCACTGAGTTGCAGAGGCTAAATGTCACTGGTATGACCTATAACCTTAGCCTTCTGACCAGTGTCAAATAAGATCAAGACAGAAGTAGTTTAAATATCTACAAAAAGCATAGCTCTAACCCTCTAGAGAAGAACATGAATAGAATTCAGGACAGAATGAAGTGAAAATACCAGTTTAATAAAACCAGATGGGATTAACAACAAAACAGAAGAGTTGGCTTGAAACTTGAACTTAGAGATGGCCCTAGTAAAGAACGCTAATAGATCAAGGCAGAACACTTTGGCCTAAAAACTGGATATTACAGAAAATAAAAAAGGTGAGTGTCCCAGCCAAATATCTCTTAGATCAATAAAGTTATCAGCCAGCAGAGACACAGAACAGAGAAAGATGTTAATTAATAAATGAAGGGCGACCCATGCCAACCTCAGAAGGTAGGGATTTGAGGTTAAGTCCAGCGTAGGCTACATATAGTCAGAGTGTAACTTAAAAAAAAGAATAAGACACATAGACAACTCAAACACTTTGCACCAGTATCTTGACTTTTGGGGGTTGTTCTGTTAATAATCTTTTAAGATAATTTTGCCTTTTTGTGTAAAAGGTGAACCTTATAATTCCACGTTAAAACTTGGTTTAAGCGCCGGGCAGTGGTGGCGCACACCTTTAATCCCAGCACTTGGGAGGCAGAGGCAGGCGGATCTCTGTGAGTTCGAGGCCAGCCTGGTCTCCAAAGAGAGTTCCAGGACAGGCGCAAAGCTACACAGAGAAACCCTGTCTCGAAAAACCAAAAAAAAAAAAAAAAAAAAAAATTGGTTTAAGCTTATGGTTTCAAGGTACAGTTTCACAAATACTGAAACATACTAGTAAGATTTACTACATTACTAAGTTTTTATTAGCCATCAATAAAATCTAGTATCTTTAAAGGTTTCCTTAGCAAATACTGAACAAAATAAGGTTATTTAAACTATTTAAACCGTCTATGTTTTTAAGTAGTTTATCAAAGGTACAAAATATAAACTAGAATCTCCTTTTAAGAATTGTAAACAAGATCCATATGCTGGCTTGGAAACCTAAGGAAGAATTGAGGTCTTCCTTAAGTTTAATTTTAATAAATTACACATTAACTCTTTATTTTATTTTTTTTCTATCATCAGCTTGATACAGTACAAATTCTTATCCTAATAGTGAAATGTTTCACTGAGGCTTGCCCAGTGATTGAGTAAAACCAAAACTTATTATAAGCCACAGTCATCCTAGGGTCCCCCCTGCTATGTAGCCTCCCTGGTTCTGTGGGTTGCAGTGTGACTGTTCTTTGCTTTATATCTAGTATCCACTTATGAGTGAGTACATAACATGTTTGTCCTTCTGGGTTTGGGTTACCTCACTCAGGATGGTATTTTCTAGTTCCATCCATTTGCCTGCAAATTTCATGCTGTCACTGTTTTTCTCTGCTGAGTAGTACTCCACTGTGTGTATGTACCACATTTTCTTAATCCATTCTTCGGGTGATGGGCATCTAGGTTGTTTCTTGGTTCTTGCTATTACTAATAATGCTGCTATGAACATAGTTGAGCATGTATCTTTGTGGTATGATTGAGCATTCCTTGAGTATATGTCCAAGAGTGGTATGGCTATGTCTTGCGGTAGATCGATTCCCAATTTTCTGAGAAACCGCCATACTGATTTCCACAGTGGTTTTACAAGTTTGCATTCCCACCAACAATGAAGGAGTGTTCCCTTTGCTCCGCATCCTCTCCAACATTGACTGTCATTGGTGTTTTTGATCGTAGCCATTCTGACAGGTGTAAGGTGGTATCTCAGAGTCGTTTTGATTTGCATTTCTCTGATGACTAAGGATGTTGAGCATTTCCTTACGCATCTTTCAGCCATTTGAGATTCTTTTGAGAATTCTGTTTAGCTCTTTAGCCCATTTTTTAATTGGATTGTTCAGTATTTTGATGTCTAGTTTCTTGAGTTCTTTATATACTTTGGAGATCAGTCCTCTGTCAGATGTGGTGTTGGTGAAGGTCTTTTCCCATTCTGT
>CABHPP010121398.1:0-32887 GCA_902168425.1 Peromyscus attwateri
TTTTTTTTACTATAACTTAAAGCAAGAAGGGTTGTCGTTGTTGTTATTGTTGTTGTTTTAAAGCAAAAAGTTTAACTTGGCACATCCTCAATAATAGAATTATTATTCAGCTACTGTCTCCTGCCACTGAAATCGCTCGTGCCAACCACAGTTAGTGTTTTTCCTCCTTAATTGGATGCTTTAGAAAATGCACAGTTAGAGCATTGTTAATTCAAAGCAAATTTGTAGCTCTAGGGACACAGATTGCTTTCGTCTTCTCCAGTGTGTTCCCTATTGATAGATGTGCCATGGTTTCAAATGCAACATTTCTAAACCTTCTTTACCACATTACTATATGATTTTAACTAACGGATGATAAAATTATAGATGCAATAATTTCCATCTAAGATATAAAGGTGTGTAGTATTGTCAAGGTGAAATGCTGCTGAAATTTGAAAGAGATGAAGACAAAAACATTTTAACTTTTAAGTGAATGGTTAATTAAAATATTAAAACCATAAAAAGAGTAAGTATCCCCAGATGAAGTATGAGTCCACTGAAAATTGGAGACGTCGAGCTAAGGAGGTAGTTCAGCAGGCAGAGTGTTCACTGTGCAAGCCTGAGGACCTGAATTCGGATCCTCAGCACCCATAGAAAAGCTGGCCACAGCATCCTGTAATCCTAACACTGGAGAGACAGGGACAAGAGGATCCATAAGGTTTGCTGGCCAGCTGGTCTAGCTGAATTGGTGAGCATCAGGTTCAATGAGTAACCCTGTCACAAAAAGTAAGGTGGAAAGCTGTTGAGGAAAGTACATACATACCATCCTCTGGGCATACACACACACACACACACACACACACACACACACACACACACACACACACACAGAATGTTACCTGGTTCTAGTGCCTATACATTGCAAAGCAGTCCAGTTAACTGATTCTTTTTCCAAAACCAATGCATCTCATCCTGCAAGGGAATAGTTATGTAACTGTCAATTACTGGGTGGCAGAAACTTATTCCAAATTTCAATAATCTTGTGTTTTAATTTAGTCCTTCAGAGGTATATAGACCTACCTTTCCATAAATTAAATGAAAATAATCCCAGTAAGACAATTTGCTGTTTAATGTAGAGAAAACCAAGGACCATGAGCACTCATTACAGAGAAAAATGTACATTTTATGACATAAATATCAACCAGTAGCCAGCTGGGTTCTGAAATTCCAACAGGCTAATTTTTTTTGACTTTATTTATTTATTTTTTAAATTACACTCATGATATTCATTAATTACACTCATGATATTAATCACATTTGTGGTATTCATAGATTACATTCACAGTATTCATTCAATTATATATATAATATATATATATATATATTTTAATTTTAAATGCTGAATGTCATTTATTTAAGGGGGAAGGAGGTCTTAAATACAGGCTTACAGCACAATGGGAGGACCCCGGAGGGCAGAAGTTCGCTACAGATGTTTTACAATCTTGCTTCTAATCTGTTAACGCCCATTATTCAGGGTACCAGGCAAGGAACTTCCCTTAAGCATTCAGGAGGGTGGAACCTGGCAGGGAATTAGCATAGGGAGAATATCAAGGTCAAGGTCCGCAAGCAAGGCATCAGTTACCCAAAACGGGGGCCAGGGCCCTACAGGTCCCCCTTTTATTAAAAAATGAGCTTCTGACTTGGGTTGCATGGGACGTCAGCAGGTCACCTTACCTGTCATGGAGATGCCTGCCCAGGCCACACAGGTGCTCTGTCTTAGGTTGGTGAGTGCCCCCCAGGCATTACCCGTCTTTGAATACTCATTATCATACAGGCTCAATCGTGTGTGAGCTGCAGAGTTAACTGCTGCCAAAGATTTCAAAGTGGCACTGGGCTTGCAATCCCAACAGGCTAATTATGTTCTAAATGAATTTTGATGTCTTGCCCTGATGACCCTTAGCTAGAAGACTGCAGGCTTTCTCCATGACTAATGTTACTGGGTTTTATTCTCAAGACATTGATTCTTTGAACTGGTTAAGAACCAATGTGTAGATAATGGAAACTCTGGCATTTACTAGTACAGATTTTTTTTAATTGAGAGAACATATAAATCAACTATTTTCCAGTGAATCAAAACAAGATTAAATAGTACCATAAGTGTCCATTCACATTTGGCATGATTATAGTATCTAACATGGAGCTGGAGAGATGGCTCAGTGGTTAAGAGCCTTGCTGCCCTTGCAGAGAACCTGAGTTTGGTTCCCAGTACCTATGCTAAGCAGCTCACAGCCACCTGTAATTCCATTTCCAGGAGAGCCAATGCCCTCTTCTGGCCTCCAGGCTCCTACCTACATAGCAAGCATTCACAAAGACACATCAGTGAAAATAAAAATAATTTTTAAAAGTATGCTGGTGAGTGTGTCAGTAATTATGTCAACTAAGTGCCACCTCAACTGGGAACGTGGACAAACAAATGGGAACCATGGGTTGGCATGTGGCTCTGTTGCAGAGTGCTTGCTCAGCATATACCAGGACCTGAGTTCCATCCCCAGCACAGCAAAATACAAAAAACTGGAACAGCATGGCAAAACTGAACTACTGTGTCTAAGTACATCTGACTGATCCTGCTGAGTAGGACATTATGATTGTACATAAGCAAGGAAATACTGGGCGTTTGATAAATACTTGTCCAAGCCATTTCACTCTGAATCTTAAAATCTTATTGTGCTATGCTCCTTTGAGCCCTGTGATTACAATGGTGCCAAGGGAATGAACTGTTGGCATTGACTGACCTGTTTCATTTGTGTGTTTTCAGGCAAATGGACACAGTTTTGTGCATATGGAACACGAAAAAGCTGTTTTACTACTGAAGAGCTTCCAGAACACAGTAGACCTAGTTATTCAACGTGAGCTCACTGTCTAAATGTTTTTATAAATAGTGAAGATATGTCAGGCCAGAGCTAATGTTCAAAAATAAATTTATACATAGAAACAAATTTTGCCAGTTGCTGGACCAATGGCAAACATCAGTGCCAGGTGTATAATACTGTACGTTAGCCTTGACTACCCTGAAAAATGTTACCTATAAACATGGCGTTCATGCGCGGTTCTGTATCAGTTCCAGCGGCAGCCTCTGGCTGTACATTGGTGCGGTTTTGTTTCTGTTTTTGTTTTTTAATCAAATAAGTTGTCTTCTAAAAGTGAATTTCCTATCATTTCGGAGCACGGAAGCACACACAAGCTCTTTACAAATTCTGCTCTCCATCAGAAATACTGCCTCAAAAGTTGTATATAAAGAATTGTAATCCCCATAAAGTATTTCTAGCACAAGGTATATGTTGGCATATATACAAAAAAGAATATAGAAAAACGATATTTTCGTAAACATCTTGGATTGAGAAAGAAAATATATCTTAAAATAAGACTTTACTATATTGAATCTTTTTCAATAAAAATTACATGATTACGCCTTATGAAAGCAACTGTACATAAAGTATAAGGTATTTATATTTGGTTCCACAGCCATTTGCTAAATTCCCATGCAGAGTGAAATAGTTCATAAATTATCCATTAATCTCTGGGACTTGAGTAAAAATTGGAGAAGGTAAATCTGTTCAATGCCTTTAGCTAATTAAAAGGACACAAGCAGACTTTAGAGACGACCACAGGCTGCTGCGGACCAGGTTCTTCACCACAACCAGAAGCAGCGAGTGAGGGGTGGCAGGGAAGGCTTATGCTTTAATGTTCTGTTTCCTCGGGGTTATGTTGACTATAAACTGTGGCCCCTGTGATTCCCTTACTGTAAATGTGGAACTTATCCGTGTGCTGCTTTATTTAATTTGCTACTTTTAAATTATTTTCAATGAATTTTGGGAATTGATAACATTTATTATAGAGAGAGACTTGTTAGAAAGCTATGGTGGGTGATTTCAAAACTTTGGTATTGAAATATGGAACTTCAGATATAATTTCTCAGAGCTGTGGTCTACTAGTATCATTAATCTTAATGCCTGTTTTTTTTTTGTAGACAGAAATAGACAATTTTTTTCTCCAAAAAAAGTTTCAAGAAACATAAACATGAATGCAATCATACCAGAGAGTGAAAAAAGCCTAATGTACTTTTACATTGTGTTTCCCTTTGTGAAAATTCAAAATATGTTTTATAATCCTTTAAAGTATTTCTTTTTATAGTAGTCATTAATTTGATTAAAATATTAATTTGAAATTTCAGGTCGACTTTCCATAATTAGTTGTACACATTCCCTCATATACCTACATCATTTTTTATATAACAAATTTATCTCACATGCTAGTGTTTGAAATTTTACAATGCAATCACATGTGGATGTCACCAGAGCTCTGAGGATAATATTTGTAAGTTTATGTTTTATGGGGACATTGAAAATATTGTATTTTTGTAGGATCTATTAAAATGAGTGCCACTTATTAGAAGTACAGTGGTGTTTTTGGCATAGAATTTGTCACTTGGAGACAAATGCAACTTCATTTACAGGCGGTGCACTAGTTTTTGTGTTGATTTATATCAGGATGGCACGATACTGTGGTTTTATGGCTTTGACAATTAGCTACTGATTTGAGATTGACCTTTTTGGCATATTACACAGAAGCAGCTTTTAAGTGCATTTTCATACATTGAGAGCATCTAATGAGAAGTGTCTTTCAAACCCTAATTTTCTGTTTCAAAAACTCATGGCACATCACCGTAGCAGATGATCTAGGCTCAGTCTTAGTCAAGAGAAACCAGCCAAGCTCAGAACATAGTATGGCAGCTTGAAACATCCAGAAAGCACCCATCAGGGCTGCGTGGCCTTCTACCTGAAAGCAGGAGGAGGGGCTGGAGAGACGGCTTAGCGGTTACGAGCACTGGCTGCTCTTCCAGAGGTCCTGAGTTCAATTCCCAGCAACCACATGGTGGCTCTCAACCACCTGTGATAAGACCTGGTGCCCTCTTCTTGACTGCAGGGACACATGTAGGCAGAAAGCAGGAGGCAGCAAGATGCAGGGCTCTCCAGGTGCTTTCTTTTGTAGGAGCATCAGGTGCTCCTGAGGCCATCAGCTGAGAGGTGGTGACCCTTCCTTGATGGACAACATTGTCAGGGGCCTTGCTTTGACACTTCCTTCTGTGAGGCTCAGTAATGGGGAAAGAAAAAAGGGACTTCTGACCTCTTGGGGAAAATGTGGATATATTCCAGGTGTTTTAGGTTAACTCAGTGGAATCACTTGTGGTTGGGGGAGGGGCTCCTCATTGATTTTAAAGATGGCCCGAGCCAGTAATTCATTAATCTGGGGGTATTTTTATTTTTGAGTAACTAACTTGCTACCTGAAACTAGAATCTGGTTCATGTTAACATCAAACATAGAAGCTAAGAGTGTTAAAAGGGAAAGAAAGAAAAAGAAAAATCTACAACACAAAGGAGTGAGTTCTCGGTGGCACCATGAAATCTCTACCTTTTGGTGGGTCCTGGATCTTCCTGCTGAGGAAGCTGCTTATAGACATGGATCAATAGGGTGATGTGGAGTAGGCTGGAGACACTAAAGATGGAAAGGACAAACACTAACAATTAGTAGCCAAAATCTGTGGGTTCTGCCAGATAAATATAAAGGGACAATTTTCAGAACATCTCACCAGGCATACAGTACTTTGTCATAAACACTTTATTAAGGTGACTCCACCAGGCAACAGAAGCCACCAAACACACAAGTCCTGCTGACTTGGAGCCTGTAGAAGTGTGGCTGCCCCTTAGACTTGTAGTAAATGCTGTCCAGGCTCCCCATCTCCACAGAGAACACCCTGGATCAGGACTGGGAACCACCACTGACTTGTTTTCAGAGAGGAGTGTATGCAAAGCACTGCTGTCACTCTCTCTTTAAAAGTGGGGTTGAGCTACTTACCATGTGTGGGGTAAAGAGAGAGAGAGGATAGAGGACAGAAAATGATGAAGGACTTTTGATTATATATTCAAATATCAAGAGAAAAATTTCCAAATTTCCCGAACTATTAGATGGAGAAACTCAGAAACGATTAATTTTTAGTCATAAAACCTGCCAAGTGTGCACAGCTCAGTGTAAAAGCTTGGAAAACAGTGTTCTTCTCAACCCCTCGTTCCACAGGATTTGAGTTGTCCATCATCATTTTCCGCTTCTCAGTGGCAGGAAGATTGAGAATGTCTATTCCAGTGAATGCATTCTTGTGGAGAGCAAGAATATGACCTAATCAGATCAAAATTCATGTTGGTATCAGACTGCCACCTGAGCCATTAGTGAATTTAGTCATAACATGTCTGACTGATCCATGAAATGGCAACCCACCCACATATTCACTGGAACACTAGATCAGTAAAAAGTAACAAGTTAGGAAAATAATGAAGTCCAGTCAGTTAACATAGGCCCTTCAGTACAAAGACAAGCAGCACTGAGGGGCCAGCAAAAGCCCCGTGGCACAAATACTTCTTTCCATGGCTTAACCAAATGTTCAAACACCAGTCAGTCATGCACCCACTTTCCACCATGGGTGCAGCTTCTTGACCAACCAGGACTTTGGTGGATTTTCTAGTTTCAAGATTACTTACACAACTTTTTTTCCTTAGCAATCCTGGGAGAGGCATTCTGCCCTAGCTTGGAACATGAGCCTGGATCCCCTGAAAACATGCTATGTCTCCCAAATAGAATGTGGGCTGAGGGTAATTGTGTGTGTTCTGTGGAACACACACGGTTGTTGGCTCTCCTTCATGTCTGTCTAGCTCCATTTTAGTGTACAGTATGCAGTGAGTTTCCCATGACACCCATGGACAAGACTAAGGCAGATACAACCTTGTTTTCAATTCTGCTCTGGCACATCTGGGGACATTTCTGCTTCTAGCATGCAAAGCTGGTCTCCTCTCATGGCTGTTGTCCTTCTGTAGACTCATGCCCTACCCACCCATGCTGTTCAAAGGAGGTAGGTGTATGTTTCCATCCCACCGAGGCAAACACATATAGCCTCCAAAGCTCTAGCTGCCAGAAGACCCAGAATATCAGCTGAGGGCTTCCCCCACTGTTTGAGAGGAATTCTCCTAGGGGAAAAGTCAGTGCTTACCACACCACTGACAGCAGCAAACAGCTCGTGCACAAAGGTGTGTGAGGGTGTCAGTGCCTTAACAAAGCCATGTTTTCACTTCCGTGTTTATTTCTACTGTTTGCTTCTCTATTCTAAGTGTTAGATATTTGCCATACTGAGGGACTTTCTCTGAGCTGCTTGTATGCATACTGGGGCACCTCCTAGTCTTCCCAACCTTTAACACTGTGAGGAAATTATCCAGAAACACTCTCCTGTGAGGACAGAAACTCCTGCCTTCCATCCCAAAGAATTTGAGAGTTCTGGAACAATAAAGAGGAAAGACCACTTTAAGAGTTTATTTTAAAACCAACAGTGAAAACAGAGGAACCTGGGTTCCCTTGCTTTCTCACTATGTGATTGTCTTGATTTTCCTAGAAGCCATTTTTTTTGGCGGGGGGTGGGGGTGGGGGGGGGGGGCGGTGAGGAGGACATAAGAACTGATGGTTTTAACTTTTGCAGCATCTTGACTGCCTGGGTTCTGCAGATGGATTCTGAAACATTCCCTAAGTAGGGCGCAGAATTAAAAGTGAGAGGGTTACCAGCTGTTACCAGCCTGTGCAAATAGCCAGGAGAGAGATCTGAGATACACCCTTTCTTCCAAAAATTCAAAACACACTCTTGTTTTGGCTTGACTTTGTTCATGGTAACACTATAGAGAGTTAAGTGTTGGGAAATTTCAGGCAGCATTATGTAGAAAATGATAAAATCCCATGGCTCTTTTTCTAACACTCGACTGATGTAGAACTGACCAAAGCAGAAGCAATGGACCAGACCCTAATACATAATTTCCCTTACTTTATTAAAAAATGGCTGTTTCATCCTTTAAGCTGTACCATTTGTATATATCCATCTGTATATGAATTGCTGGGGAAAGGTGTTTAAAATGATCATTCAATATTTCCCTCCTTTGAAAGTTTTTCTCCCACTTTGAACAAGTGTATTATTTGTAGGGTTTTTTTTTTTCTATTTTAAAATAAAGTGATGAGCATACATCCCACCAGACAGACAGACAGACATCTCTCATCTAGAGGAAAATAGCTCACATTGAGTCTTGTTTTCAACAGCAAACTCATATACTTCCTTCACAATAGGTTAGCTGATCTCAGAAGCCTAGGGTAAATTATACAGTCAAGGCATTTAGAGATACATTATTGAAGATTGTAACAAAAAACATAAAGTGCAATGATTATAAATTTTATGATAAATATCTGCTGAGCGCCACTATGCATCGGGCCTGATAGGGACATAGCACAGCCTCTCCTCTGCACAGAATGTCATAGTTGAGTGGAAAAAGAAGTTGCAGATGGAATGAGACAGTCTGGTGAGTCCTCTATCTCTGCCCTTACCCCATCCCATGGCTGATGGCATCCACTCTGCCCAGGCTGGAACAGTACTTCAGTTGGAGCTATCCTTATGTCTCCCTACCAGGTCCTAGGGCCACTGGGAGGCTATTTCAAGTGTTTGTTGGAACTTAGAGAACCGTCTAACAGACTGGTCGTGGCCAGATTGAAAATATTTTTGGACATGGGAAACAGAACCCAGAATCTCTTGAATTTTGGAGGAAGGGCCATGTTTTTGTCAGTTTGTTAGCATGAAAGAAAACAAGGGTTGTCATGAAGACCACTGTCCCTCAGTCTGGCCCAGCGCTCAGCTCCATGCTCTGGCATCAGTGGATGCTAACATCTTAACAGACACAGGGAGAGGGGGGGATCCTTCCTGTGTCCACTGCTTCTAGGACATATTTCTGTGTCCAGTGTTAGAATTATCGACTCAGAAAGGCAGTGAATAGCTGAGTGTAGTTAGTGGCACACACCTTTGATCCCAGCACTTGGGAGGCAGAGGCAGGTGGGTCTCTGTGAGCTCAAGGCCAATCTGGTCTACATAGTGAGTTCCAGGACAGCCAGGACTACATAGTGAGACCCTGATTCAACAATAATACTACTACTAATAATAATAATAATTTTTTAAAAAAGGCAGTGAACAGGGGTCAACATCCAATTGACCACCTTTCAGACCTATGTATTCCCCTGTGAACTTAAGAATACTGTCACGACCTGGCCTGCCGTTTAGCCCATCCCATGATCAAGCTGCTTGTATGCTGTTGGATTGTGCATATCTACACATCAAACCAACCATCTGTCCTTCCCAGGAGAGCTGGGGCCTCTGGTTGTAGGAACGGTCTGTTTCTCTTCCCTGCCTGACCCAGACTGGGTGAGGCTCCTGCCTCCTGTGTGCCCCAGTGCTTCGCTGCCTTTGTACACACTGGCTCTTTGCTGGCAAGCTTCCTCTCCCAGCCTCCTTCCCAAGTTACCAAAATCATATTCAGTCTTCAGGGTCCTGCCTACTTGGCACAGCGACCACGAAGCCTTCTGTAATCTTAATGGGGAAACTGTCAGTACACCAACATGGTGTAGTCTTCACTCTACCTGAGCCCTGTGCTGCTTGGTCTGTGTTAATTCTCTATCAAGTGACAGTACTTAAGAGGCCTTCTGGACAGCATCCCCAGAGGAACACATCAATCCCTCAGCCTTTCTTAGTGCCACAAGCATAGCGAGTGACACACTTAACAAACAATGACTTAAGTGGGTGATTGACGCTTCTCTGTGTAACCTTAAATGGTGAATCTTTTACCTTTGGCCTCCTCTGTTGATTCATTATTCCCACTTTTGTTGGGGATTGGGAAGTCCTCTATGCCAAATTTCCCCCTCTCCTTGCCATTTCTTTTCAAAGCCTTCAGAATCATTGTGCTGTTCAGCAGTTAGGTTTCATTTCCTTTTTACATATTCTAAAGATACCAGCATTGCCCAAAATATTTAAGTGACTTAGTTGTTCAGTTGGGAAAACATTTTTATATCCTTTTAATTAGTTTGGATTTTGTTTCTTCTGGGGAAAAATCATGCATTTAGTTGTCAGAAATATCCCAGAGACATGAAGGATGATGTTGAACTCAAAAAGCTGTGGTTTTAAGCATCTTAGAGACCACCAGGCCCAGAACCCCATCCTGGCCATAGTTCTTAAGCCCTGGTGAAGTGACTGTGAAGGCTGAATATGGTTAAGGCTGCCCTTAGACTCATTTAATATAAAGATCCTTCTACCTTGTATTGTGACTAGGAAGGTTGTTAGATTAAGCTATTTTTACAATATGAAGATGAGAAGAATAAAGGATACCCTAAAAGAAAATGGCATAAGAAATTCAGAGAAGAAATGAGGTTCCCATAGTCAACAAGGCATTTTTCTGAGGTAAGTGCCAGTGTCAGACACTTACAGCCACAGGAAAAAGCCCTATGGAGAAGTGAAAGTGTCTATCACTCCTGAGACAAGTGAGGATCTGGAAGGGACAGCTAACACATTATCCAAACTTCCCGGAGAAGGGGCCTCTCTTAGCTTTGTGTCACCACCACCCACCAACAAAACCGAGGAAGAACAAATTATGTGTTGCTTTTCCCCCAAATCCCCTCGTTTTGAGTTCCTGTTTTCAAGTCTGAGATACTTGCTATCCTTGCAATCATTTTGACATGCCCACAGAACTTATCTTGAGGAACATGTAGTTACAAAGAACCACCACCAGGTGGAGAGCGTCTTCCTAGATTTAATGCCAGAGTCTGAGTCTTCACAGCCGGTTCTTGTCTCTGTGCAGATGGAGTAACACCCCTTTCCACACTCTTTATTAACAATTATTTATAATTATGCTCTAAGATTAAATGACACCAATGGACTGTGTATCTTTTGTACTAAAACGCTCAGGTTGAATCAACTCCCCAGAGTGCAGATCTCTCTCTCAGCCTTGGACCAGTGTGTGCTGAAATTCTGTTCTTTCTTAACAGTTCAATAAGCACATCCACTGCTTTCATAGTTTTTCTCTAGCTTGCTTGAGTCTTTCAGATACTTTGTGCTAATCTCCCTTATTTTATCCACACCTCCCATCAGTTGACATGGCAATATATTTGCTTTAAATCATCATAATTTACTTTGGAAATTATCTCTCCAAAACTTAAGCTTCAGGAATCAAGTTTGCCTGAATGGCCTCTCTTATGAAAAACTAATCAGGGTCCTGCTTGAATGTACATTTCCAGCTGACATCTGGTGGTAACTCCTCTATAAACTCACCTTTCACCTTATACATGTACACATGTATTAGCATAACATTATAAATGGAGTTTATTACATAAAGAATGCATTTTAAGAAGCATCTCATAATGTGAAAATCTGGTTCCAAGAAAGGCCTAGCTAGGTAAAACCACCCCCAGCCTCTTTCCGTCAGAATATCCATGTATTGAAAGCAGAATCTTGGCCACCTTGGTGACATGCTGTGATTCTGAGATATTTAGAGTCTCAGGGCCTCTGATGGCTGGGTCCTGGCGAAAGAAATCACATTTAAGTTAAGGGTGTTCTCACCATCTGCCCGGACTTCTTTTGTGATGATCCCATCAAAACCCTCCCCAGTGGGCTTCAGACTCCCTCTACGGACACTTAATCTGGTCCTGTTCCAGCAAGAGAAATCAGAAGACAGGATGTTCTTCCCTGAAGCTTATTAAAACATTAAATCCTGGTGTTTTTCTCTAAAGGAAGCTTTCTTCTGGCCACAAGGTCACCAGCTCCTACAGTGAGCTCTTAGCAGATTCTGGTCAGCCTCCTTAGGGGGCTGGGGACTAATGCTGTGACCTCAAGCCTGCTGGTTTTATGGCACCACTCAGGTAGGCTCACCATGCTAGCTTCAGCTTCTCTCAGGAGGCAGAGCACCCCGAGCCAGCCTGGACTTGAGCAGTGTTACTCGCCAGCAAGCCACTGGGCCTCTTCTTTTGGAAAACATTTGGCTTTTTAACTTGCTTTCTTCTCTATTTCACCATTATCCTCCTTTCAGACTTTCACGGGCTTCTAAAGATCAGTTTGGTTGTAGAACTAAACAGGAGAATGAAAACTGGGAAGAACTTTGGGACAATGCAGAGGCTGCCTGTAAGCTCCAAGCGCTCTCCCCAGTGCGGCCTTGTCTCCCTTGTGGATCTGGTGCAGTACTATCGCTCAATTTTTGGTATAAACCATTAAATATTTTGTTTGACTTTTTACTTGTCCATATAGTAATCTTAGTGTTTTATTCCTGGAACAGTCTCTCCGTCAGCAACACTCCTTCCTTATGCTGATATTGTGACTGCCTTGGCACTTAGGGCTCATTACTTTCGTTTTCTAGCCTGCCAGCTATGATGCAAAGTAAACACTCTCTCTGAGTGTGAAGGGCCCAGGGCTGTGCTTTCAGCTGTGCAGAATGGGAGTTACCCATGTTGGTTCATGGAGTAGCCTCAGTGTGGGAAGTCTGCAAGAAAAACTGTCACTAACTTAAGGGGCCACTAACACCTTCCCTAACCCTGTTCCAGTTTGTCACCTCCTGTGAGAGATAAGTGAGTGATTGTGATCTGCAAGCTTCACTTTATTGGTGTTCATTAAAGCAGAATTCTAAAAATGGGAAAACCATCAGGCAGCTGGCAAGTCTCAGCCTCCTCCACACTGTCATGTAAGCTGTCTTGACCAGTTTTCCTCCTGTTTGTTTGAAACCAGCTGGTAAATGCATTTGCATGCAGTTCTTCAGCCTTACTGTGGGATCATTCAACTTGGCAATAAGTATTTTGCACCTGATAGAATCTCGAAGATTTCTTCTGACCAAGAGAGACTCCAGCAAGCACTACCCTGATGGGTGCTTTATACAGTTGCAGATGCTGCTGCCTAAACTCACATCTCTGTGCCTGCCTCCCAGGACAAGTCAGATGTGGGAACCAAACCCCTCCAACCACACACACACACACACACACACACACACACACCTCTGTCCCTCAGAATTAGTACTCCTTTTTATCATTTCCACACTTCTCCACAGAATCTGGGCCTCTGGGATCTAGGGCCCTAAGTCATCATAAACAGCTCAAAAGTAAGAAAGCATGACTTTGGTTTTCCTTTTCAAAATTATTTTCATAAACATTCCCACATGCTCACTTATACCAGGATATAGACTCTTATTTACCTACTTATTGAGAATGCTTCCAAACCTGTAGTGTGAATAGATGTAGTTCAGGGACGTGTTTACTGTGGTTTAGGGTTCCGTACCTGCAGAGCATGCAGATGCCCCGCTCCTGAGCTGCACCCCAGCCCCTACAGAAGTGCTGCAGAGGCTGTCTCCAGAGTCCTCTGGACCATCGTAAGTACAGGCTTCTAGTCTGCAGTGTTAATACTTTAAAAAAAAAATTATCAATGATTTTTCAAGCCTTTCTTTTTCTTGTTGTCCTATCAATTAAGTCCAATAAACAGAGGCATATGTTCAAAGTTCTACTGTGGGAACAGTTGAACATACAAGTAAGTACCAGCCTTTCCCATCAAGAAACAGTCAAACAGGGAGACAATGCTTAAGAAGTCTAACAAATGGCTGTGTCTGAGAAAAATGTGAGAGAGAGCAGAGTATAAATATATCCTCACTGTCTCTCTCACTCTGACAAAGTAGCAAAGGATTCCTTTCAGCTTCACTGATTCAGTATGAATATGGAATATTCTGGAAAGCCAGCTCCCATTTCTCATTTGTGTTTATTGTCCAGAAAGGACAAGTCTCTGGAGACAGTTGAGGCAATACCATCCAGAATGAGTCATATCAGGCCTGACTTGCCACTCCTTTTGATTCAGTCCTTCAGGGAGGCTGCCCTCAGGGATCAAAGTCAGAATGCAGGATTAGGGCATCTAAACATTTTCTAATTAGTGCACAGATTCACTAAGTCACTACAAGGTGAACTCCACATTAGCTCCTAAGAAGCAGTACCTCCCCAGGTTCCCATGGGGGAGTCTCTCCTGCCACTGCATTACATGGCAAGAACAGGTGATGTTTTTGTTTTTTGCTTTCAGCAAAACACTAGTTTTCTTTGTTCCATGAGGTTAAAGTTAGAGCCCCCACACCCCTTAAGATTAGTCTGGGTTTGGGACAGCACAGATATAATCAGTAAGCATTCAGGTGTGGCGGCACAGCTACCCTTGATGGGACTTAGTGAATCTGCACATTAAATTAGAAAATGTTTAGTAGAAACATGCAGCTTAGCTGCATTTGAAAATGAGATTGTGCAGGCAGATCTGAGTCAAGGCCAACCTGGTCTACAGAGAGAGTTGCAGGATAGCTACACAGAGATACCCTGTCTCAAAAAACCAAAATAAATAAATAAATAAATAAATAAATAAATAATAAGAAAATGAGTGTGTTTTGAAAATACTTGAGTTATTGCCTGACCTCCAGGTGCCATTTTGAGCATGACAGATACCCAGGTAGGGAAGCATTGAAACACCTTACAGGTGTGTTGGCCAGTATGAAAGCCCACTTGTACAAAGTCCAGAAAGTCAATAGTGCCTGTACCATAGACACTGTCATTCCACTCTTAAGTCAGTTTTTTAAATTCCCAAATGTTTGTGGCAGTGAAAAGCAATAAATAGCTAAGGAGACTGGTCCTTTTTTAATAGTATAGTGCTGCATTACAAACAATCAAAAACTGCAAGTCATGTCTGCCACACTAAGATACAAGACATAACAGAGAATCTTAAACAGCCACATGAAGAAACGGAGAGAATAAATCAAATGTTTAAAAAAAATAGAGTAGGAGTTTGGAGATGGCTGAGTAGGTGGAGTTTACTGAGCAAATATGAGGGCCTGAGTCAGGACTCTCAGAACACAGTAAACTCTGGGCAGGCATGGCAGCCTCCTGTCATCCTTTGGCTCAGAAGGTTAGAGACAAGTGACCCCCAGGGCAAGCTGGCTAGCTGAATTAGCTGGGGCTTCGAGTGGAAGGCCCTGCTCCTGTATATAAGATGGAGTGATGGAGGAAGATATCTGACCATAACTTTGGGCCTCCACAGGCACATGCACACATGTGCACACATGCCCAAACCACACACATGCTCTCAAACACAAGCAAACACACATGCACAAGAAGGTAGAGTAGAATTTTAGTTCTTAGCACATTACAGCAGTTCTAATATGATGGAACTCTTGTCTGTGGGATGGATGTGGTAAAATTACTATATACAGTAGATGGGTAGCCTCAGAGGGGCTGAAGTTTGCCCAAAGAATGATCTACCAGAAGAGTCAGTTAAAGCTTTTGAAGCTAGTTATTCTTCAGTTTAATCATCACCAACTAATCTTCCTCTAGACATGAACTGATTTTAGACACCATACATGAATAGAAGCAGCAATCTATTCATTGTGCCAACTTCATATCTACTTCTGAAGATCTCATGACATGCTTGGCTCTCTCAGAAGAGATCTGCCTACTGCCTTTAGAAACAGCAGAGCTCCATGGGGCTGTCAGGATAAGTCCCTCACCAGATTATTCAATCCTGACCTTCATTGGATATTAGTATAAGAAATATAGTCTGCATATACCAGGCTTCATGCTCCAGCCTGTTTACCATCCTGAGTGTCTGGGTCCCTTATAGATTTCAGAACTCTCTGAAGGACTCTGAACACTGCCAAAGGCTTCAGAGAGGAGCTCTAACAAACAGGTCAGGAAGTCACTGGTAATCATGGCTTCTAGAGAAATGGATCCCAGGATGCTGCTTCAGTCAGAACAATTTGCTGTTAGACACTAACTGCGTGACCATGGCTTAGCTCTTGACTGTCCTGACTTCATGCCTGGTGGATGTTCAGTTTTGTCATGTGTATTTGAAAGGTCACCCCAGGTGAGGGCAAGTGAAAGATTTGGAAATTAGTCCTCAGGAGGGTCTGAGTCATCCCTTGGGCCATCCTACATCTCACAGTTCATTTCAGGATCAGGCCTAGCTAAAGCTTGTGAAAAATAGCCTTTTGGTTAGCTGGGAGGACAAAGGGGGCTCCCAGGAGCACAGACACATATCCACCTCCCTCATATCAGGGTTGAAACTGCTAGGTAGGTCCTCACTGCCAACTTTCCAAGGTCCTCCGTCTGGCTTAAAGTTGACACCACCAGAGGGTATTCAGGGACGCTTTGATCAAGTGAAGAGAAATACTTATTTCCGTGAGAAACTAAATCCTCAGTTACTTATGGGTGGTTGCCTGGCCGTGGGGGAGGGGAGAGGAATTTGTAAATCATAGCTTTTGTTGCTGTTCTTTGGCTTTTGATTTTGAATTCTTGAGAGGCTGCTTCAAGCAATAACATGAGGTATGCAATAATCCTGTCAGGTGGTATGCCTGGGTTTGAGTTAGAGTCTTTTGCATGTTGCCTGTTTACCCACACAGTTCACATAGGGGCTAAAAAGCTTAACTTATCAGGGATGGAACTAGGTTTTACAGAGTTCCTTTAACCAAACAAGCTTGCTACTTTCTCATTTCTTCATGCATCTGCCTTGGGACTATTAACTGCTAAGTCATTCTGGCCATTTTCATTGATGTCATCAGATGAGAAACACTTTCTTTAAATCCCAAAGGCTTAAACAGCAATGTAGAAATCAACTCCCTATCATTTTATTTTTCCAATCTAACTCCTCACTCTTTGTCATATTTTTCATTTTCCTGCATCAGTTCCCATGGTAACAAGTCTGTTGGCAGAGAAAGTGCAACTCTGCTCTTAGCTTTCAGCACAATGTAAAATCCTTTTTAGGTAAGTGCGACATAAACAAGCAGAGACTGGAGTCCTCTTGCTAATGACAACATTTTCTTACCTCTTATATTCACTTTCCATCCTGTCCTCAAGTAAGGCTCTCATGTGCAGAGGCCTTCCAGGCAATCACAGTTTCAAGGACTTAACCTTTGAGTTCCTGTGGCTTCCCTTTTCCAAATGTCAATAAGGCGAATGCATCCATCAAGGCTGCACAGAAAAGCAACTTTCAATCAATTCCTATAAAAAATGCCCTCAGTATTTCTGAGGAAATAATCTGTCCTGAACTGAGCCTTAAATCAGGGTCTAATGCCAAGATAATGAAGGCATTTAAGCAGATTTCTTCCCAGTAAATAAATGCAGAGGCCAAGTTCTAAGCTCTTGAAAAGAAGTGAAGACTCAGGTGTGGAAAGCAGACATGGTCCTGGCAGCTGCCTGCACACAAGGGAGCTTCAGTGGAGACAATTCACTACCAAGTATGAAAAGGCAAGCAATTGCATCCGACTTGGTGAAGTACTTACACCTGCGATCCCAGCAATGAGGGACTAAGGCAGAAGTGTTACAAGTTTGAGGCCAGTCTGGGCTACATAGTAAGATCTTGCAAGGACTGGGAATCCAGGTCCTAGGTCCAATTCCTAGCACCTAAAAAAATCTACTGAAGCAAAGGAAATGGGAGTATAGAGATGGAGAAAGGGGAGAGGAGTTTGCAGAAAGCCCAACCCCAAGATCAAATGTTTTAAACTTCAGGTTCCCCTGTGGCTTGGCACTGGCAGCCCCAACTACTGCCTCAGTGCCCAGGAAGCAACAGGGCTGTCAGAAGCTGAACAAAAATTACCCAAATATGTGCAGATTTTTTTTAAAGAAAATGAATTAATTCAGGGGAATGAAAATAGATATTAAATAAAATGTGGTTATCTCAACTATAGTTAGGAAAACGATCAAATGTAAATGATCTCTTTCTTGCTTAGTCTATGAGACATTTAAGCTCCAAGTTAGCTGCTTATATTGTATAAATGTATTTTTGGCTGTTCAAAGGTTATTTTCCTATATTAAAAAGTTTCTTATATTAAAACCTTTTATTATAACTCAGGTTTTGTGTCTCTTAGACACACATTTTTCTTTGCTAGTTTGTTTTGCACAGCTGGAGTCTGAGGTTGGATTATGCCTGGGTATGACAGGTCAGCTGAACTGCCTGATAGCTAGACTAAGGAAAGCACTTGACACGTGGGCAAACCACATGGTTTTTCATAGCTTTCCATTCCTCTACTCAAAAATAGTTTGCCGGGAATCTTACATGACTTTATTTGTTTTTGAAAGTCTCTGGAAAAACCAAGACGAATCTCTCAGGCAGATAAAAAATTTCCTGTATTTGCCCGAATGTACTGTTTAAATAAATACTACTTTCAATACTCATTTTTCTACTCAGAGGGCACTCACTGGTCTCAGACCAAGGAGAGGCCATCTGGCTTAGATCAGGATAGCTGAGTGCTGTTTTACTCTTAGGAAGCTCTGTTACGCTTTGATGACAGCGTCAGTGGTCTGCAACGAATGTTTTGTATTTCTGCTCTGATTATTAGACATTTCCTTTGCTTCCCTCCTCGAAAGAGCAAGCCTTACTATGATGTCTATTTGAAGTAAAGGAAAAAAGGTAACTGACAGGCAAACAACACAACTTTCCTTGGAAGAGGCAATCAAGTTCTTTTTGCACTCAGTGAATGGAAGGGACTGAAGGCGGCTTGAGAATGTGCCACTAATTACATATGGAGGGAAGAATACTCCCCAGGGCCAGCAGGAAGCCAGAGGCAGATCTATTGATCCTGAAAAGGGTAAGGCTATTGCAAGGTCACTACAGGTTACTACAAGAACCAGAATTTTCTTTCCTACTAGCAGCCACCAAGGGCACCCCACACTCAGCTGTATATGAAAAACTATGAATTGTGGTCTCATTCTTTTCAGGAAAGAAATATTAAGCATCAGAACAGTGATTCTGATGGAAGACAGTGGTGGACTTCCAAGCGGTTTGCAAAGAATTATACAAACATACTGCAGACTGTTTTTTAAATATTCATAAAATTTATTTTTCATTTTCAAAACTATCTGATCAATGATTTTTTCCCTTAGTAATTTGTGGGAGATAAATCTATTTCTTTATTCTGTTAGTTCTAATGTTTCATGTGTCAAATACACACAAATTCCTGAGGTCATATAAGCCAGTTAGTTAAATATTTCACTCTCATAAATGGTATAAGAGAGATTCCTAAGTGGTGATGCGGCTTCGGGTCTCTAGACCAATACTCTCTGATGGGATCTGGCTTCACCACATAAGTGCAGTGCCCAGGTAACACATCCACAGTAACCAGGGCTCCTCCAGTCAGAGCTTAACCTGGAACCTCATTCCTAAAACTGTTCTAGCTGACAACAGGCAGGTGAAGTGCTCCTTCTGTCCATCCTTTGCTGTCTATGTGGACATTTTGAAGTGTGTCAGTGAACTGACATTCTACACGCTGTATATAATTGCATGCATTTCACTGCAGTCTATGGAGACTCCCTTTGTAGAGCTTTTATGAAGAACCAAGAAGCCAAGGCAGTTTAGCAAATGAGGCTCAATATTTATAAACTGGGGCCTTTTCTGTCTCTTTGCTAGCCTAGGTGGCTCTATACAAACTGGGTGGGAGGGGCAGCAAACACCTCACACATCACATTTAGATTTTCTACTTGGGTGTACTCTAGCCAATTCAAAACAAATTGCTTACTTTAATAATAAAGTTTACCATTTTATATAAAAAAATCAAACCATGATATGTTTAATTGAAATGGCTGTATTGTAATTAATATTTTGAGATAATTGTGATTTTGAGCTTAAAATTATATATAAAAGTTGTCATTTTTGTATGTGTTAAAAAAATGTACCATGATTAACAGTACTTTTTAGTTGAACTACATATTGATGTAAATAAAACTGAATGAAGAAACACTAATTTACTAACATAGATTGTGAATGTACTTCATGGTTTTTTGCCATATGAGACCATAACAACCTTGAAAGCTGTTTAATTTCATGTGCAAAGTTCCACTAACCTGTATTTCAACTTTGCCAAGCCAGTGACTTTGCAAGTGTGATCTGTACTCTCCAGCTGTGTCTTATGCTCTAACACTATGGGTTAAGGGTAGGGTGTAGTCTGGAAGCATCAGCAGATGCGCTTTGTACAGATAATAGCGCTGTGCGGTGTATAGCAGAGCCATTTTTTAGGTTCTGTTGTACTCAAATTTTTCAGTATTTAAAAAAGTGTTTTGAATAACATAAAAGTCTCTTTATTGTATAAATAATAAAACATCACCTTATTACATGGTGTCTGGTTTACTATGGAAGCAGATTCTGAGCTTAAGGAGCTGTGACATGGAAAAGGCGTGTTTCTTTTTAAAACAAAAACACTGTACTAATATCTTTAAAAATGTAACTTTTATTATGAACATGAAGCATGTATCTTTATTAGCACTGACTTTTCCTAACATCAACAGCCTCAATCACCTGCAAGTTCTCTACCTCCGCCCGCTGACACATGCTACTACTGAACTGGCTTCTTGACACAATCATATGGTGAGCAAGGATGGCTCATAAACCTGCTTTTGATAATTTCAATGTAAACAACAATGTTTATATTTGGTTTTTATTAAATCAAGCTTGCTTATAACTAATTCCCTTTTAGAAATTACTGTAAAACTGCCAGTCTAATTTTAATCAGGCTGTAAGCAGATTTTAGAATCATGGTGTTGGAAATAGGAAGATGTACCAGGTCAGAACAAAGGACACCCACACCTATATGAAGTTTAAAAAAATTAAAAGTCACAACCAAACCCTAAACATAAACATGCATTGACACCACACAGCAAGTCCTATCCTGGGCAATGAACAGTCTCATTTTCTTTTAAATACCAAAGAATAATACTTAATAAAAATTTGCTGACTTACACCTAATACACCTAGCTCAGTTCACATTATATGGAAAAATAAAAAGAAACCAGGAGGAACTCAGATCTAAAGATGGTTGCCTTATCATTAGGAAATAATAGATTTCATGAAATAAAAAGTTCTTGCAATGTCATAAGGGATGAGTTTGCAAAACATTTAAGATGTGTTGCAGTTAACATCATTATCAATGTTCACAGCACTTCACAAACTGTAAACACTTAGTGGGAATGAATATAGTGACACCTGGAATACAGCAGTCATTGGAGGCTGATTCTGTCCTGTCCTGAATAAGATGCCAGCTGTACTCAGGCAGGAATTCGATCTCTCAAATACTCCAGCACAGCAGCTGTGCCTTTCATTAATATGGCTGCTCGAGGAACTCGGAATGGATTTCCATCTAGCAGTAGTGTTCTAAATGAAAGAAACAAGAAAATTAAGCATTTCCTATTAGTGATTCTCTTTTTATGAAATAAAACTATCGTTTGCAATTAATGTGTATTTTTCCTTATGTGTCTCTTACAAATCCAACTAAACATGCAGACAGCTGGAATTATGACAATATCCAACAGCACAGGGTGACTGTCACATGAAAGGCACATTATAGGTTTACATTCATTGACTCCATTGATTTTGTTTTAACAGACTTATGGTATAGGTATCGTTAGTATTTCTATTTTAAAGACAGGGAAATACAAATCTGGAAAGACAAAGATGTGTCTAGAATAAACAGCTGCTTAATGGTAGAGCTGTGATTTGAACTACTGGTTAGTCTCCTCTTGATTTTACATGACCACACACTAAATAATAAAATAGATTTAAGCAAGTGAATGAGCAAACTGATAAGGATTCATGCCAAGGACACTGCAGTCACAGCTCACTCTACACCCAACAAGGGCCTTCCACACGTCTGCCCTCCCTTCCCGGACAAGAGGGACACACACAGAGTGTGTGTTTAGAAATAAGACCCAATTTACGAGTTAAGGGCAGATTCTGTTGTTTCTTTATGGAATTAATGAAATGTCTTCAATCAAAAGACTTTAATAACCTAAGTTTTTATGTAAACAAAATCAAAGGGCTCACACAGCATTATAAGGTTCATCTACATTTCTTCAAATATTTCCATGTTACTTGGGAATTCTTCTAAATAGTTAACTTTCTTAGCTTCTGGGAAAAAAAGAATTGCAGTTGATTCTCACAGTGCATAGGTTCTATATCTGCAAATCTACCCACGCCAAATCTATCTGGTACCCCAAATTACTGGATTTGCAGCTATGCCCAGAATTGGAAAAAATTGATACCAGTCAAGGGTGTGAGTCCCATGAAGTCCGATAGGGCATCTGCAATCACACTGCAATCAGGCATCCTTCCTGGGGCCCACTCAGTGCTAGTTTGCAAATTCTTGTACTTTTGGTTTATGATTTTACTGTTCAAAATGTTCCAAATAGCCAGGGGTGATAGTCCACACTTATAACTCTAGCATTTAGGAAACTAAGGCAGGCAAGTACGGAGCTCAAGTGTAGCCTAAGCAACATAGACTCTTCTGTTTCAAAAACGAAAATAAAAAAAATAAGATAAATAAATTAAACAGCCTCCACATGTAGTTCTAAAATGCTGTTTAGTTTCCAAGGGTACAAATGTACCTATAGAAAAACATGCTAAATTTCTTTCAGGCATAAATTATAGTGGCATATTCATGAAGTAGCACATTAAGGTGTTACATACTGATGGGATTCATAACTACAGCAAACACTGAGGCTTGTTTTACAAATACAAGTCACCGTATTTGTTCCCAACAATTCACTAGAAATGAGGTGCCAGGGCTACCCCAGTGAGGTGAACAGCCAAAAAAATAACAAGCTGCTTTCGAGAAGGAAGCAGCTTTCAGCTGGCATCTCAACTCCACCCCCCACCTTCTATTTGCTTAACCAGCATTTAATTAGGTGCTTAGAATAGTTAAAGCTTTAGGTCAACTCATTTTTGGATTTAAAAAAAAAAGAGTAGAACAGATGGACCCCAAAGCACAGTGGGATTAATTCTGTGTGGAGAAGAGGAATGCTTCAAAGTGGAGACCAAGCTCGTCACTGCTGAGAGCAGAGAAAGGGCTGAGATAGAAGCAAGTGAGGAGAGAAACCACAGGAGCCGAGGGCAACGCCCTATAATCTGACCTCAGAAACCCTGAGCAGGCTAAGGAGGGTCAGACCTTCCCCAGTGCAGTTCTGGGTGAGCATATACCACACTATATATGCACATATACTATGAGAAATAGTATATTTTATACATATATGGTGCTACATAAAGCCAGAAAACGTCTGGTGAAACTGAAAAGAAAAATTAGGTGTTTGGTTAACTATTACTGTTACAAGGTATTAAGACTGTTATTTCAATTTCCTGCAAGGAAAAAAGCAATCAACAAATCAACTGGAAGCCCTCCAGAAGGGAAGCTACCTTAGCTGCACACAGTTCCCAAGCTCTGGAGGAATTTGCAGGAGGTCGTTGTTTTGAAGGTCCAGAGTGCTCAGGTTTTCCATCAGCTTCATCTTCTGAGGGTCCACAGAGCCAACCTGATTGTTGCTGATCAGAACTGCTTCTAATGTGGGGATATGATATAGAACTGTAGGCAGCACTTTGAACCTATTAAGATACAAACAGAACACCTCTGTAATGTGGTAGAGGTCAAATTTCTCTTAAAAATCGATGATCTTAAGTGTGGTTTAAGTCCTATATTCAACTTTTCCAGAAAATAAGAAACTAATTTTGGAATACATATTCAGCAGACATAGAAGGTACTACTGATTGTAAAACTCAAACAAAAGTTGAGGCTAAGTCCCCCACTCATGGGTGTGACATCTCTCCCTCTAAAGATCTTTTAAGGCCGCCCTCAGGAGCGTGCTCTTTCTTAATTTACTTTTATTTATCATTAATCACTTCTAACTAAGTAAAATGTGAGGTTTTTTGTTTTTGTTTTTTTGTTTTAACTTTGTTTGCCCAAGGCTTCTGGACAAAGGCACTCTGAGTTCTTTCGAAGATGACTGACTGTCACAGATACTGGCTTCATTGTCCAAAGCAAACTGTCAGATGCCAGAGACAGGTGCTCTTGGCTAACATCTGTCTTTCAATGTTTACCTCAGGGCATCTCAAAAGCTCTCCATGCTTCCCCTACAAAAACCACAATCAGTTAGATGTTTATCTTCCTTCTAGACTGGGTTTCTCCGAGTGGTAGAAGGAGTAACAACAACTACAACCAGCTCAGCATCAATCATGATAAATCTAAGCAACAATATATTCAAGTAGAATGAAATGAAAATAAAATCTGCTAGCAAGATATGGTAAAAATAAAGGTTTCTTATTTAGCTGGCTCCCAGATGTTTTCTTACCTGTTAAAGGAAAGATTGATTGATTGTAGTTTTGTCAGTGATGACATCTCTTCAGGCAAAGAACTTAAAAAATTATTCCTAAATTGGAAATCAAAATAGGATTTTTAAAACTCAAAAACTTTTACAAGTTTAAATCCCAGGAGGAATAAAAAAACTCAAGTGTGTTTGTCAATTCTTATTAATCTGATCATCTTAGAGATGCCCCTAAGAAGTGTGTTAGGAACAGAAGTCACTCTCCTGCATCCTTCTTTTCCTGCATCTTCCTTTTACTGCCAGCAGAAGCTGTGCTGCACAGCCCACAGATGTCCTACTCTTTCTTCCAGTCTTTCTGCTGTCAGACATGAAAGCAGACTTAATCCTTTAGTAGAGACTTCAAGACAGTTACAAAGAGAGACATATACACAAAAGCCTGGGACACAACAACAGCAACAGCAACAACAACACCCAGACAGCAGCCACAGGGACTTCCCTTCTCTGTGTTCCATCAGCTTTTAGATTCTGACACCTCAGAGCAGAAAAAGCACCACACTTAGTGCAGGCAGATCCTCCTGCCTCAACTATACTTCATGCCAACTCAAAGTACTCCTGCTAACAACAGGAAGCAGTAGGAAAAGTGCAGGCAACAGAAACACAGACACGATGTTAAGACCCAAAGACAAGTGCTTTGTAACCCTGAGACACTCTACAAGCGGTCAGCTTCTCACTGCATTTGTTTAAATCAAGCTTGCTATGATTCCCAGAGAGCGCAAGGCAGGCTCTATCTCTGCTCCAGTCAGGGCTCTTCTGCTTGGCTTCTGTCTATTTAAAGTCCCAGTGGGAAGTAAGCAGGCGCCTCAAGGGCCTTGTGTAACTGTAGAGCAGCAGAGGGGAATGCTGGTCTGGAATACGTTATCTACTTCAGGAACAAAGAACATGAAAGAGATGTTTTCCACGTATTAACTGTCATTTCACTTAGGCATGAATCTAAAGAATATGTTAATTAAAAATATTTTAGATAATTTTATCTCATTATCTAAGTTATAAACTACTTACAATGACAGACTGGTTAAAATACCTAAGTAACTTAATTTTGTATTTCCCCTAATATAGTTAGTACACTGAAGACCAGGTTCCATACTCACCAATGAAAACACAATACAAAAACTCAAACATTAATCATAACTTTTAAGGTGTCAAGTAACAGCATTGTCAAGTACCTTAAATCTAAAAATGTCAATTTCTGAAGCAAGCATAACTCTCGGGATACAAAGGAAAGCTTGTTAAAACTGAGGTTGACATCTGATACCACCTCCTTCAGCTCAATAATTCTGAAACAAAAACAATTTTAAATGTTAGTACTAATTCAAAACTGAAACAATCATAGGAGAAAGAACATCCCTTCTGCTTGCCATGACTTTTAGGATCTCAGTTCCTCAAAAAAATTTCAGAGACTGGCTGTGTAAAACTAAAAATTAAAAAACAAACAAACAAAAACCTTACCTTGATCAGTCCAAGGCTTCAATCTGACAGTAAATGGATAGTGAAGTTTAATTAAAAAAAACCCACTGATTATGTAGTTAACCTAATTATGACACAAAAGAGAAAAATCAGACCTAGGTAGCTACTATACTATTTTATCCTGACAGTGAACTGAATTCATAAAATGCACTGTTAGACACTAATAATACATCATTTTAGACAGCACAACATACTACTTACATGTAGGCACTCCTTTAGAAGACCCAATTTTGATTCCCAGTACCCATGTGGTGGCCCACAACCATCTGTCATTCCAGTTTCAAAGCATCCAACACCCTCTTCTGTCCTCCACAAGTACCAGACATTCAAGTGATTCCAGGCAAAACACCCATACACATAAAATAATATTTTTTTTAATTTGACATACTCACGTTTTAGTAATATTTGTTATGTGAATGATCATTAAATACAATTGTGGTCACACCCCTCAACACAGAATGTTTTATCTACTGCTATAAGTGAGTGACTTAGTACATAGCTAAGTTAGAGTTTAAAAGCATTACTTATGAAACAGGGAAATAAAAAAAAAGAAATTGGGAAATACATATGATAAAGCATTCAAAAAACAAATACACATAAAATTCCAAATAGCTTAAAATAAAGGTCACTTTGTTAACATCCGTATCACCATGTCTTTCCATTTCATCCAGTATCTTATGAATATTCATTATGAATTATAAATTTCAAAGCTAAGAGAGGGAGAATGGATTAGAAGCACTCTAGAGCAAAGTACTCTGTGCTGTCTTCTTTGGTTTTTCTAAGCTGCTTTTTAAAAAATGGAGCATCTCTGGTAAGAGAATAGCATACTGCATAAGAACTAGACTGGAATAAAATAGGAAGTAAACCCTAAGTAAGTGACTAGAGTGAAGCCAGGAGCATCTCTTGCAGCTCTCCACCTTTATTCCGTTAGCTAGTAAAGTATGATTTACTAAAGTTACTTAGTAGACACATGGGCACCTAAGGAAACACAGACAGAAAAAGACAAAACAAAAGCAAACAGATGATACTGCAAAGGCTGATGTAGCAAAAAAATTGAATGGCTTTTATAGAACTGCCCAGATTTTCAGATGTTTAAAAGGGCAAACTATAAAATGTGTCTTATTTACAGAGAAAACTAGGGATGTGGGTCTTGAAGTAAGATGGCCCACTACAAAAGGAGACCTGTCCATCTTCTGGTTCATTTTATTGAAGGGCTGGGAGAATATCTAACTTGATCTCAGATACCCATGGTGTGTTTGGGCAGACCTGGGCCACACTGGCTAACAGAAAAACAGCACATACAGCTGTACTGCTGGGCCTCCAAGTGAAACTACTCTTCCCTGCTGTGGGCCTAGTACTGGGTAGTCTCTCATGAATCTCCCTGTCATACTTCATTATACAAAACTATTAATTTTAGAGTTAATGATTCTAACACCCATTTCTCAAGTTTACAACATAAAGTAGGGAGTTTTAAGACCTTGTGCATCTCACAGAGCAGTGGAACCACAGTTTGCAGTCCCCCTCTAACATTAACAGTTTAGGAAACTAATACCCACTTTCAAAGATGCAACTGACAAAAACAAGGACAATCTGAAAAGTGCATCATCAGGAGATCCTACCTTTTCGGAATCTCACACAGCTGATTCTTACTGAAGTTGACGGAAGTGATGATATTGCTTTTTGTGGCATCAAATATGTCATCAGGAATCAAGGTTGCTTGTTTATCACTAAGTAAAAAGTGGTCAAAAAAATAAAACATCAGCAATCCCAAAAATATGTAACCACTATTCCCTATTTCTAAAGGCCTTTACAGATTTTACCAAAATGTTTAAGGCAGCTGATGAAGTTCTGTGAGGTCAGTATGCTCTGCTCATGCTCAGTCACATGAACAAAAACAAATGCACTTCGAAAAATCAGAAACTTAAGAGAATACATGGTCCATTTCTCTACCTGTGATTGGAGCTAAATCTGATTTTTTTTTTTTTTTTTTGGTTTTTCGAGACAGGGTTTCTCTGTGTAGCTTTGCGCCTTTCCTGGAGCCCACTTGGTAGCCCAGGCTGGCCTCGAACTCACAGAGATCCGCCTACCTCTGCCTCCCGAGTGCTGGGATTAAAGGCGTGCGCCACCAACGCCCGGCTAAATCTGATTTTAAAACCAAGCTTTCCTTAAAAATTTGTTAAGATCTGTCAGCTTCAATGACTGGAGGATAACAAGTACAACACTATACTAAATTAGTTTCATGTAATCATCTGCATGCCTTCTTGTTCCTCTAGTGTCTGGTAGGAGACACATTAGGAGAAAGGCTGACCTAACTATTCATGCTGCCACACTGATGAGCTTTGCAGTTTGTCCCTGCTCTGGGATTAGAATCTGAAAAGTAGCCTTTGATATTTACGCCACAGTTTGCGCAAATATAAATATATATAACAATGCCATATGATCAGAGGAATAAAGAATAGGTACAGGGGGACTCAACCTCTATTAGTGTGGCTTAGTAGTTGCTACACACATTAAAGGGTAGAGTAAGAATAATGTGAATGGAGATCTTCACTGTTGAGAGGGTGAGGAGCCATAGGACAGCTTATAGAGTCTTTAAAGAATAGTTACTGGTCTGGAGTCTGTATTCCTTCATCACTCCATTCTAACATCATACAAAAAACAATGTGAGCAAAGGGCTGGCAGCATTGCTCACCCTCACTGCTGTTGCTTCACACATCACTCTAGAGGCACCTGACAAACACTGCCACCTCTGCAGGGTTATCCAGCTTCTTTCCCTCATCTGATACACTTCCACAATGCACAGGAACTTAAATGCTTTCCCTTACTCTGTCCATAGACACTGTCAGTGCTTCATTGTTACTGTGTTCCCAGAATGCAGTACAACTATGAGACACTATCTAAGTTCCATTCACAAACATAAGGTAATCACTTCTCAAATTCCTTGTTAGTCAAGCTTTTCATTAACTAAATGATAGTTTCTTATTTAACAGACTCACCCTCAAACATAAAATTTCCTCTAAATACTAGTTAGTGAATTTGAGAACTTAAATACCAAATTGTCACTCATATTCTTGTAATAAAATCTTACCATAAGATGTTAACATTAATCCACCTGTCTCTCTCATATTTTTTGCAACTGATAATTGTTTTGAGTCAAATATTCTTGTAGGGGAGGCTAAACAGGAAGAAAAAGAAAGGACCTCAGCAGTTACCTGCCTCCCAGACACTATCCAGAAAGATGGAGCACTGCCTTTATACCAAAGCCCACCTCATTTCCAATGAGGGCAACTCTGTGTCCTTTAATAAAAACTACAAAAAACAGAGGGCTGAAGAGATGGCTCAGTAGTTAAGGGCACTGGCTGCTCTTCTAGAGGACCCAAGTGGAGCTGGAGAGCTCCCGCCAAGCCCCAGTGACTGGCTATTGGCCAATTAGCATTTTATTTATCAATCAATTATAGTAACATATATTTATAGCATATAGGACATTCCACAGCACTTCCCCTTTTTGGTTTTTTTAAAAAGGAAGATTTTAACTTTAACATAGTAAAATTACATATAACAAAACAATTATCAAGTAAGAATTATAGTTATAATATCTAGTCTATTTATAATATTTAGTTTATTTGTATTTGGTAGAATTAAAGAAGATATCTATTTTATATTTGTGAGTTTAAGGTTTTATATCTAACTTATCTTTTATCATAACTAAGGAAATTATAACTATTTAGTCTTTAACTACATCAAAGACCTCAGAAGGATATACTATTACCTAAACAATGGGAGAAGGGTGTAAGCAACTTTTGTGAGTCTTGTGAGAGTAGACAGAGACAGCTGGCAGCCTGGACAGTCATCTAAAGTGCTTTTGTAAAGTTGGGGCATCTGTCTTTAGCTTACAGGCCTAGAGTCTCTCAGTCTTGTTTTTTTTGTGTGTGTGTCCTGTAGAATGTTTGGCAGTTTCCTCTGCAAAGCAGGAACCTGAAGGACCATATTGTCAAGTAAAGTTTAGTGGTCACCTTTTTATGGGTCCTGTATGTCCAGTCGATCAAGCAGTCTAGGCAAGAACAGTTTTTTGCCTAAATGGCTATTTTTGTTAAGAAGAAGATAAGAAGATTAAAATATATATATATATATATATATATATATATATATATATATATATATAGTGTGTCTTTGATGCCCATCTTCCTCTCTGAAGTAAATTGGTGCTGTCAGGAGCAGACACGTCTCATTGTCCAGAAAGTCTAAATTTTTTTAAAACATTTTAAATGTTATATTTTGTAGGTTTTTGAAGTATTTGAAGATTACCTATTTATCTGGAATATATCTATGTATACCTAGAAAACTTAACATGACTATAAGTTTGACTATCATAGAAGACTAATTATTAATTTGTATTTTTTAATTATCCATTACAATCTAAATGAGTTACATAAACATAATACCTCAAACAAGAGTAGAAATATACATACAGTATAACAAAATTAACTTTAAATTTGTATCAATAAACTAAAATCCATAGCAATGTAAAACATTTTTAAACAAATTGTTGCTCTTTAAAAGTAGGTTCAACAATCTACCCTTTTATCCTATCATATCTATATCCTATATATCTATATCACCCAAGTGTGATTTCCAGAACCTACATGGTGGCTTACAACCTTCTATACCCCCAGTTCTAGGAGATCTGACACCTCTTTTGGTCTCTTCAAGCACCTAGGCATATATTTGGTGTACAGACATACATGAAGGTGAAACATCCACGCACACAAAATAAAATACATGCTTGCTATGGAACAATCTCTGTATACTGTAAATATGTATTACTCTCATTGGTTAATAAAGAACTGACTGGCCTAGAGCTAGGGAAGAAAGATTGGGAGCCCAGACTAGGAGAATTTTGGGAAGAAGGGCAGAAGAGGAAAAGTCACCAAGAGACAAAGAGGAAGCAAGACAAGAGGAAGCTGGTAGACAGGTAAGGCCACAAGCTATGTGGCAACACGGATTAATAGAAATGGGTTAATTTAAATTTTAAGAGCTGGCAGGAGACAAGCCTAAGCTATCGGCCAAGCATTTATAATTAATATTAAGTCTCTGCATGGTTATTTGGGAACTTGCTGGCAAGACAGAAAAGTCCACCTACAAAACAGCCCAAACATCCGGCACCTGCATCCACATAAGACATGAGAAAGGTTTTAAACACACAAAAATGGAGTAAACCATGGCTTCCTAGTCTCATGTCTCTGATGCCTGCCGTGGTACAGAAACGCGTTTCCCAGCCACTGCTTGCAGGTGCCAGTTCAAGCACTGCCAGAGTGAGCCCTGCCAACACGCCATGAATTAAGCCACATGGTGGATTTAAGTTTTGCTCATGCAGACAGCAAAAACTACAGATATATAGTAAAGACAGATCCAGATGGAAAAAAGCCTCTGAACAACTTACAGTGTGTTTAAAAATATACATAGGCTTGGGAGAGAGAAGAGGAAGAGTATATACAGTCACAGATTAAGAAAATATAGTTTTAAAATGATAAAAGTCCTTAAAAAGGGAATAAAGTAATATATTAAAAAAGCCACATAAAGACTGAAAAATACACAAAAGACTCTGGATACTGTATATTGTATTGTCTTTGAATTTTTTGATTGCAGAGGAAGGAGTGATAGCAGCTAAGAGACACTGGATTATAAAAGCTGCTGGATTAAACCAACCTATATATTTTAAAAATGTCTTGACTTCAAAATGGAAGTCAAAAAGATATATTTAATTGGGAAAGAGGTTATGCTTTTATTTCCATAGGAAATGGAAGGCTGTGGATTCATTCAAAGTTAAAGATGATCAGGTTTGATCAAGGAAGATCCTCTGAAAATCCTGGCTACAAACATACAGAAATAAACCGAAGAACTATAAGACATGTGATGTAGATTTTACCTTCTCAAATATAAAACAAAAAAAAATCATCTTTGGCTGACTTGTTTACAATGCAGTCTACACTTGTATTAATGCAGATATGTTACATTACCTTTAAAAGTTTAAGAATTTTCAGAACAAGGGGAGCAGACACCAATAAAAACGGATGGCCCAGGTGATTCAGCATCCAGAACAGCTTCAAGGCTACTGGCTGAGATGATCCAGCCTCAGAGAATACTCCAGTCAAAATTTAACAATTATCCTGATTTTCTCAAGGTTCCCCCAAAAATGCAAGCACCCCTCCTCCCCCCCAACAACAGGAAGCAGTCTAGAAAAAACACCTACATTTCTAAAAGGTGGGTTATGGATGTTTGTTATCATTTAAGTGGGGTTGGTCACAAGTTGTTATTGGTCATAGTAAAAAAAAAAAAAAAAAAAAAAAAAACCAAAAAAAAAATTAAATTCAAAGATCTCTTTTGAAAGGAAAAAAGGGGGATATAATATAGAAATGATGAGATAAAAGGGTAGATAATTGAATCTACATTAATAAAAAAAACCTTAATCTCAAAATATTTTACATTGGTATGGATTTTTGTTTATTGATACAAATTTAAGGTTAATTTTATTATGCTATATGTATGTTTCTATTCTTGTTCAGGGTATTGTGTTTATGCAGCTCATTTAAAAATATAATGTATAATTAAGAAATACAGATTAATACTCATCTATAATAGTCAAACTTATAGTCATATTAGGTATGTTTTCAAGGTCATACACAGATATATTTAGATAAATAGATGGTTTTCAAACACTTCAAAGACCTACAGAATATGGCGTTTACTATGTTTAATAACCTAAGGCTTTTCATGACAGTGAGACACATTTGCTCCTGGCACACCAATGTATTTCAGAGAAGACAATGGGCATCGAAGAACCTCCATATGGAGTTTCTTTTCTTTATAGCAAAAGCTAGCCATGTGGAAAAAGAATGCCCTTGCCTCAACTGCTGACAGTATACTGTCCAAACTGGACCAGCAGGATAGGCAGGATAACCAAACTAAGGACTCTTGGAAGAAGAAGGGCAGAGTCAGAGGAGATGCCAGCCAGATGCAAAGGAAGCAGAACGTGTAGAAAATGAGGTAACATGCCATGAGCCAAGTGGCAGAGGGTAGATAAGAAATATGGGTCAGTTTAAATGCAAAAGTTAGCTGGTAACAAGCCTGAGCTATTGGTGGAGCATTTATAATTAATATTAAGACTCCGTGTTGGTTATTTGGAAACTGGTGGGTGGGAAAGAAAAGTCTGCCTACATATTCTAAAATAAAATTTTTAGTAAGGCCCAGGGAACAAGTTCTTTCTCCTCAGTGTGCTCTCCTTTAATTTCACTGCTCTAGTATAACATCCTCCTTCCCACAATACCTCTCCCCAGATACCCAGGCACTACACCTCCTTCCCACA